>JBAJNP010000880.1:0-75729 GCA_036877545.1 Yasuhikotakia modesta | reverse complement strand
GGTTTTTACAGGGCTGCTGTTTTTAATTAGGCTCATAATACTGTAGTAGTACTACTTCCAGATAATAGCCTATATTGCAATATACATACTATTCTCCCAACCCAGAGCTTGAATTGTACCTGGTTCTTCAGCCTCTGTTTCATCCACAGACGTTGCAGACACTCCAAGCTCTAAGCACTTTTTCATGTGAGCTTTTGACTTCATGTGTTTTGTAAGATTTCCTGTAAAATAAATTGTAAAGAGAAGTGGTTTAGCTACTTGTCTAACCCTGAATTTATCAACATTATATAGATCCAATTTTATAGATGTGAAAAAGTGAGAAAAAATGTATGTTTTCTTCATGTTTGTACATTTGCATGTGTGTGGCTAATGGAAATGAAGGAGAAAACCCACCTTTAGTTTTAAAAGCGAAGTTGCAGAACTTGCAGACATATGGCCTGACATCTGTGTGTGTGCGAATATGTTTCTTCAGCATGCTTGGCTTTTTACAGCGGATCCCGCACTCTTCACAGATGTACTTTCCCCGGCCTCGACCACGCACATAAACATAGTCCTCGTTGGATTTATACCTGAAACGAATACAAGGCAAGACTTATTAACATTACTGGATGATATATATCATTGAACGTTGACAAGGATTAAAATTAAGTACATCAAAGCTCACATTATGCATTTGGAGGGTATGATGTCTCTCAGTTCAAACTGAAACATTTCCACAGCTGTATCCATTGAGGGCTTTAATTATTTTCACCTTTTTTTTTTAAAGAATTTCAAACCTTTGTGTACGTTTTGCAATCTTTGGACGGTTAAACCACATAGACATTTAATAAATGTAAAAACCATATAGAACATTGCATTGTAATGTTTAAATGAGACACCATGAAATGGATCTGAATGTTGATAGATCTTGGGTTCCTTAGCTTCTAAAGTTTGTTTCCCAACAGTGTTATAATTTCAGAATTTAGAGTTCAAAGAAGATCTTTCTGGCCTATCTTGTATAAAAAAAGCATTAAGTTAGATGTTCAAAAATAAGCACACATCACATACCCTCCTTCAAATATTTTGATGCGAGTGGGTTCAGCCTGCTTTGAAGAAGCTTCTTTCTCTCCATGGTCCTCTTTTCCCCTGTCTCTTGAGCTGATGCCCTTCATTTTCTTTCCAAACTTTCCAACGTCTAGCTGTATAAGGTCTGGCTTCAACTGAAAATGTAAACATTGTACAGATTGAATGACAAATCTTAAAATAATGTAAAACACAAGCAATACAAGTTGGTCTAAAGAAGCTACTACCTGCTCAAACTTCTGTTTCCACTGGAGAGATGAAACAAGTTTTCCAGTGCCTGGTTGATACATAGCAGCCATTGTATACATCTCTGTATTCTTCCTCTGTTTAGAACGAAGAAGTGCCAGGGTGGCCTTGGTGCTCAGATTGAGGGGATTGGGGTTGTACGAGCTGACACACCAAGAACCATACACAGAGTTCAGAGGGGTTGTCTGTGCATAATTTGGCTTGGTATAATTTAGGAAACACCAACTGACACTGGTTGGTGTGCGAAGACTTGGGAATTGAAAATATTGATGGACATCTGCCAGATCAGTAAGCAGAAGAGTGTTACCCACAGCTCCACCACCCTGATTGGCAGCTAATTGCACCAACATGTTTACAGGGAACTTATTACCCATGCTCTGCTTAGATTCTTCCTGAGTATCACTTAAAGACATTACTGACTGTGGACTTGGACTTGCATCTGGGGTGGATTCATCTACATCAAGTGCTTCTGGGGAATCTGCTCTATTAGCAACATTTGTGATTATTTGCAAGGGTGGGATAAAGTTATCCTTTGGTGGCACATCAGGTAAATGAGGTGCAGATGGGTACCCAAGGAATTTAGAAGTTACAAAATCAGTGGGTGGAGATGAGGACATCCTCTCTTGTTCATCTACTGAGTCTTCTCTGTTTAAAAATTCTGGTTTGGGGGAATTATCGTCTTTTGATGCACTGGAATTGCTCAACTCAACTGCACTAAGCTCTTTCACTATTTGACCATACATCCTTTCTTCCTTGACCCGTTTTTGTTGTTTGGTTTCAATAAAGAGCTCAAGACTGCTGGCTGGAGACAACATTCTCTTGCTTCCCCCAATACTAGAGGATGCATCTGTAGTAGAAATAGTTCCTGATGTCAAAGAGAGAGGAATTCCAGTATTAAGGGTTGCAGGTAAGTATTCAGGAACTTTCCATTGTGAAAAATGTAAGGATCTGTCTGAATGTCCTAGGATTTTGGATAAATTAATCCCTACTTGATGCTTTGATGCAATGCCTGTAAGTGAAGCAGCAGGCACACTGTCTGTGGAGAGAACTCTGATAGATGTTGTACTCTGAGCATGAGTAACAATAATCTGTGAAACACTTGTATACATAACACTACCATAAGATGGTACATTAGTCTGGATCCTGACTGGGACAAGCGTTCCAGGATGTGACGACAGTGAACCCACATTCTGAGTAGCAAAGATAGGTTGAACTTGTTGTAGGAAGCTAGTAGTAAGGACTTTAGATGACAAGACCCCAAGCTGCTGTGGGGAGGCTCTGTGGGCAGGATATGGATACTGACTTGTCCCATCAGTTTTTGAGTCTGATTGCACCTGAACTTGATGAGTGGTTTGGTGTGGTTTCTGTAGCATGGGCTGTAGATTTGGCTGTCTGATATGCATTTTCTGTAACTGATGTGTCTGAAAAGCAAGGTGCTGCTTGTTTCTTTGTGTTGATTCTGGATGCCAGAGCATAGGCTGAAATGGCAATAAAGGTGTGGATGCCATGTTGCTCTGAAGCGAAGAGTGCTGAATTATGTCCTGGCTCATGTGCTCATGCACTGAATGCTCACTATCAGTTGAAAGTTGTGCAGGCAAACGAGAGGTGTTCTGGAACTGATCGTCTGATTGGCTGTCCTCACTGATACTCTGTTGCAGCAAGTGATGTGATCCATAAGCTGACTGTGCACTTCTTCTGTGTTTTGCTAAGCTACCTGTTACACAATAGGCTGAACCAATTAAAGCACCATGAGGAACATAATCAGAATGTTCTTGTTTAATATTTAACTCTGAGACTGTCTCTTGAACAACAACTTCAGGATAGACACTGAGAGATGCCTGTCTAACAAGATAACCACGTCTACGCTCCTTCATAGCTGAAGCACTTGCATATACTTCTCCTTGCCTGGAACCACTTGAAAGACTTCCATAATCAAACGACTTACTGCGGATTTCTGGAACTTCAGTGGGCAAAGCACAAGGTGCCTGTTCTGATGAAGAGCGTCGCATCTCTCTTTGGTGATGCCCTGGTATAGACAGAGAATGGCCACTGCCTGGAACAGTTAAGAACTCAGACTGTTTACCAAAGTCTTCTTGCTTGGTTGGGGAAACAGATTTTATGCCTTCCTCTCTGTCAAAGGACATTGAAAAACTTGAGCTATGAGATAAATTACTTTCTTGACTAGGGCTTCTTGAAAGGCTAGTACAAGTGGACTCAAAGCTGGACTCTCCAGAAGAGTGCTCTATATCAGCAAGGCGCAGACGTTTCTTTTTTGGGGGCAGCTTTTCTGCAGGTAGCTGGGACAAAGTTTCACTCCTTTGAGGCCACTGAAATTCCTCAACATGTTTCTCTGGTTCTTTCACTTGTACATCAGGTTCTTTTTCTGGTTTATCAGGCTCCTCTGTAACTCTAATTTCAGGCACTTGAATGTTGGGCTGTCGTACAAGTTTGTGGGGCATGTGATACAATGCATTAGAAGAGAATGATCCATGTTCATTGTCACCCTGCATGTTTTCTGATCTATGATGAGAATCAGGGCTCTGCACATCATCTATGTTTTCTGTGTCTGATTGCTCAGAAAGATGTGCAGTAGGCCTATCTGGCTGATAAAATGGATGTTCGATTGATTCAGTTTTCTCAAATGAGTTTGGCCTGCTGAGTGAATTAGTGTGTTGAATGACAGATATAACATTACCAGCCATCTTTGTGTCTGAATCTTGAACAAGTACCACATCCTCTGGAGTCAAACATGGGCCTCTGTCAAAACTGTCTGATGGGCTGTGGGCTCTAGACATAGTTCCCTTACTGGAAGCTGCACCCTTTAAAGAATCTTGACTTCCTTGCCTTAGATCAAATTCTCCTGTCATTTCAATTGAGCCACTTCGACTGCCATCATCTTGTCCAATGCAATCTTCCTCCTCACCAACACTCTTTTTCATGCGCCGTTTTCTTGTAGTAAACTCCACCTTTGTACCATATAAACTATATGCTGTGCGAACCTCTGGACATGCAATTTCTGACCCAGAGCCTTTGAATTCTGGCAAATGGCCTCTTTCTCCCATTTTTAGACTTGAGTTTAGACCTGCAATCTTTCCATAGTTTTCTGATTCTCCATGCCCCTCTTGGGCAGAGTGTTCAAAAGCTGCCTGTCTCCTTAACCTCTTTAGACCAGCAGCTCCTTGGTAAAAAACATCATCCTGTGTCATCATTTCATCAAATGAGTGACTTCCTCTTAGACTTGGTGGGACATTAAGGTTTGTAGGGGAAGGTGTTGGCATTGAGTTACTCCTAATAAGTGGCCCTGAATCAGAGGGTGCTTCTAAAAGACCTGAATTGGTTTGGCAAGAGCCAGGATGATACTGTTTTGGGTCACAGCCAGGAACTAGTTGTGATTCTGCAAAATCACTTCGGTAGAATACATGACCCTCTGATATCTTTCCCATGGCCAACTCTTGTATTGCACTTGGCTTGTTGACATTGATATTAGTGTCTTGACTGGCTATAATTGCCATGCCAATTGTGACTGATTGTCTAGATCTAATGTTGGCTTTGTGATACCATGTTCTTCCAAACATTATCTCTTCATATGACTTTGCATTGGTGTTAGGTGGACTGATCTGCTGTTCAGCACTTTCTGAACGGGAAAAATAACCAGAATCGGTGCTGCCTTTACTGTGGGGACTTAAGAGATTTTGAGACTGTTCTGAATCCTGGTCCTTTTTCTCAGTGAGTCTTAAGGCAAGTCTCTGTTTAACAGTATGAGACTCATCTCCCCTGCCCATCTGTCCAGCAAAAATTGAACCTTTAATTTCTGTAAACTGTGGACACTCTGTGGCTGTTGATGGAACCCCTTGTTTTGGAACAATTAGTATAGGCACTTTCATAGATGCCACAGACAGTTCCTCTGCTGGATCAGCATAAGCTGGCCCTCTTTCCATTGGGTTCTTGTCAGACTCAAAAGATATTTGTGGGCTACGTTTTTCAGGGAACATTACACCTTCTGCAGTTTCTTCATCAGTGTCAGTGCTTTGCTCACCATCAGAATGTGCCTCAGCTTCTCCAACTGAAGATGCCTGATCAGTGTCTGTTCGAGTTGCTAGTTCAGAAAATGGAACAAGTCCTGCTTTAATTGCATGGGCATGAGATTTTCGATGCTTATACAAATTGCTCTTGGTTTTAAATGAGAAGCCACATGGAACACATGGATAAGGACGCTCCCCTGTGTGGGACCGGATGTGTTTTTTAAGCACACTGGGCTTAGCACATGCCCTACCACAGTAGTGACATATGTACTTTCCTGGCTTTTTGGGTTTTTGTTCCTTTTTATGAATTTCATCTGGCTGCTCAGGTCCAGATTGGGAAAACTGGCCAAAAGCCGCTGAGGACTTCTGACGAGGAAAAACTCCATGAGAGCGGGAGTGTACCGAAAACATATCATCTGGTGGCAGAGACTGTAGTTGACCTGTGAAGGGCCATGCATGGCTCTCCAATCCAGGCTGTGGCTTTGTACCAGCCAGAAAAGGCTCCTGTGGGTATGAATGTGGCAACTGGTATGAGTAAGGCCGAGGGAAGACCTGTTGAAACTGATTTTCTTGAGATGACTGTGTCACTGCAGATGACAATAGCATGCCAGAGTTAAACTTTTGAGTTGAGCTTGCAAGGCTTGTCCCACTTGTAAGACTTTGCTCACGGTGTGAATGTCTTTTAACATCAGGATCTGCAAAAACACTCCTTTTAGCTCCAGCAGAAGGCTCGGATACCCATTTTCTTTGTAAGGGGTTCTTTTCCCGTTGATCCTTGGTGCATTTTTGGCCAGCAGCAGTTTCACGTGACTCCATTTTTTAAGTACTTCAGTGGGGTTTCTTTAATATAGTTGTTTGTTAATGTGCATTAATGCAGGCTGTCATGCCAGGTGAGTTACTGAAGCGACGCCTAAACAAAAGGTCCTTCTATTTCCATTTTGCAAAAGTGCTCTTGCATTAAATTAAAATATATCCCTCTGTGCATCAGGCCAGTATCTTTCCATCAGTCTTTATTTCAGCATTCTGCAGTCCATTCATGTTTTGCTTTCCTCAAACTTGTTTCTCTTCAAAGATTCTCAGGATCTACAAGAAAAAAGAAAAGACAATAAGTTGTTTGTTGCTTAAACATTGTTTAAAGTTACAACTTAATATGGATTAAAGATATACAACTTGTTAAACACTATTTACTACCTTAACATTTTGAAACCTGATATCTTGCAATGCTGTGGAAACAGAATGACAGTTGATCATGTGACTGTCACAGTTAAATTACAGCTTGCTTTCTTATCTTATTCTTTCAATCTGATATCTAAGCAGCTGCATGTACCAGCTGTGTACTTCTCGCCATGCGTGTCGAGGCCGTTCAATGGAGCTACCACCTCCCTGTGCTCATGAGTCACCATTAACAACCTTGCCCACTCATTTCCTAAAAAGACACAAACATTTAAAAATAGCCCACGGAATGCAAATGACATTCGACGTAATGTGTGTGGGTGTTTAAAGGGCAAGCTCTGAGCTTTAACTTCCTTAATATTTTTGTGTTTTTCTCTGCTGTTAAACCAAGACTGAACACCAAGTACAAATGTGGGAGAGTTACAGACAAAAATACAGCTTTAAAGTACAGTATGTACTCAAATGCAGAGTGGACGTGTTTGTAAAGGGAAGACGCTGAACATATTTTCTGTAAAACGTATCTTCATCTGACTTGTTCTGATTGCCATAGACAGCGGCTGAGCATGAGTGAGGAAACTGTTTGTCTAGAAGGCGATAGGAACACTATAAATAGCAGTGCTGAAAACCACCAGTATTTATAGCACTTCAAACATTACATTTTGCCATTTTTTGTTTTCATATTCTTCCATGTTTAACACAAGTATGTGTTCACAAACCAAAACAAACTATGGGTTGTACTCCGGAGTTGCTGCAGCAGTTTTAAATGTATAGCAGCTTTGTCTGGTATAGTTTCCTACAGCAACAAGCATTTCTGCCCAATTATGTTATTTAGCTAGGCCTTTAAAATGTAGCCAGACAACAACAGGAAACTGTATTTACACTATATTTGCATGGTACTACAGTACCACCCAAAATCACCTCTGCCTCCTACACATCCGTTAACCCAAATAAAACATTAAGGAACAACACTAAGGTAAACCTTTACTTGAAACATACTGGTCAATGAGAAAAATATAACAGCAGAACCTGTCAAGCATGAAACAGTGACTAACTATATTTAGAGAATGAATTGTGTAATCTAGTTTCTAAGCAAAGTGTGAATCACATTTATAAGAGGCTAAAAGGATGTGCTTACACATTGTAAATAGACTAAGAGCATTTTCAGCAAATCCATCAGAATTCAGACTAAAATGATTGTCAAATTGTACGAACCAAAAAAGTATTTGATATGACATTGGGTCCTTGTGTTTACCTAGCTAACAGGGAGTGTTTTTAGAACATTAGCCAATGTTCTCTAAATGTTCTAAAAGTTACTGCAAACAATCTTGCACTATGTTAGCAGATCATCTAACGTTATATCAAAACGTTACACTAGATTAGTAGTCAAACGTTCAAAAAACATTTTTACAGAATTTAAAAAAAATTTCAAAACATTTTAAAAGCAATAATATTAATTCAATACAAAGCGTTTTAAACTAGACATTCTAAATATTCCTAGAACATTTTACTTAATAGAAATGTTACAGAAATGTTCTTAACAAACTGAAACTTGTTAGCTGGGTACTGGCACTGGTACTCTGTGAACCCACAATATTTACTTGTTATTTTACAACGGGCACGCCAACACACACATCCACCCTATGTTGCTCTGCTGGATGGTTATGAAACTTGTTTATTCCCAAAGATTACTGTGATCCCTGCATTGGTGAGATCGGTACACTGCTGTCTGTTGTCCCACTCATCTCCATGCCTCATTTCACTATACCAAGTGTGGGAGGTTCTTAGCCTGGGGCACCAGGAAGCTCTTCACACTGGTGCACAGTAATGCTATAATAAAGAACATTAAAACCTTTATGAAGACACTTACTTGTGAATAAAAATACCCCTAATCTAATGCAAGGCTTATACGTTTTACAGTTCTGCTGTCAGAATTCAGTGACAGGATTAGCAGTAGTCGTCTACAGAGTCTGTTTGTCAATGAACGCTGCATGGTGCGACAGTTCTAAAAGGATTTGGAGAGGCATTATGTCACCATTTTAAGCCATTTGGATATCTTTTCACTTGAAGGGAGACTCCCTGTCTTTTTTAACTGCTATCACGTTTAAAGGCAATACGCCGTTGGAATGCCTGATCTTCCCAAAGTTCACTTTGCAGACACTGCAGGACTCAAAACAATAAATGTATAACTGAATAAATAAGCACAGGATAAAATAGAAGCAGACCTGGAAAAGGGAATTTTGCCAAAGTATGTTCTTGAAATATTCGGAATCATGCTCTTTAACACTGTGATTATCAGCTGCCCGGCTGTTTAACTCTGCCAAATTGCTCCATTTTAGCAGTAAACATATGGTAATTCAGTGAAGCTTGTCCATTTCCAGCTTCCCTCTTTTTTAAAGGAATGGTTTTACAATGCAAAGCCTTTATGCTGCGATCTGCAGCTTCAGTAAATGGCCCAGGATTAATTAGGAGATCTATACAATGTGACTTCATAGTTTGCACACTTAAGCTAATGGATGCTTTGGAGGCAGACAGGGTTACTAGATCATGTACTTTACTAGGGTGCGTTTGGGCACCCTGGGCAGTATGTTCCAGAGATTGGGTTCCACCTTTTGTCTACTCCCCCATGACATCATAGCAATAATGCTGGGGAGGTACACAAGCCAGATCTTGTTTCCCTAAGTCCAAGCACCACAATTTTTATGTCCCTTTTAGGACTGACCCTGAATAATTCAACAGGCTGATAATTATTTCCATTCACTGGTTAGAGGTCATAGTGACACATTCCTATGGCCAAAACAATCATGGTCAGTTTCTCAACTATTTTTGTGCCACTTCACTGTATGCTTCCTCACTACCTATTTGTTTTGTTGTGCATCTACATTTTGCTTACAGCTTGCTTGTTTGTCTCAAGAGAAGCTTCACTGCCATAAGGGAATTTCAAGTGTACATAAATACAAGTATTCCTGCAGAGGAAAAAAGGTTGCTGAGTTGATTTTCCATGGCTCTTGTTCCAACTATCCAACTCATTAGTGATGGAGGCAATTTTTACTACTCCAACTGGCTTTATCATCTGGCAGAAAGCAGATGAGAAAGAGTCTGAAAATAGACTGAGGTAAGGATACCACAATAAAGTCTTGTGTTTTAAAGGTACTGGCACATGTCTTTTCAGAGCAATTATTTAAGCAATCACAATTGTATTTGGGAATGATCTGAAAAGCTGTTCTTCCATTTAAGTTTCTAATGAAATCTCACTGCCCGCTCGCTCTAAGAAAGGACATTTCAAAGACAAGAATTATGGACCACTAATTCTATCCTCATGTTACCTATTTTTTTTACTCAGAACTTTTGTCTCTGAGGTTTATCTCTGCTCCCCACAAGATTCACGTTTTGCTTGTCAAGCAATTTTGCAGTGCGATTTGAAGACATACTGGACTCCTCATTAAGACCCCAAACTGAATCTTGGGCAGAACACTCTTACAGCTCCACACACAACAGGGGACAAAGGTCTGGTAATATTATGTCCAGATGGTCGGCAGAGGGTTGTCCTACACATCTACAATACCAGAATCACAATCAGACTTCCAAGGTCACAGGGCCTCTATATCTCTGTCCTCAACAACAGCAAGGTTTTAAAAGGAATAGGAGTACATGAAAAGGCAGTTACACATGCAGTTCAGCAAAATTAACCACTCTTTCAAAGCTACATGGAGGAGAGAGGAAGCCATTACAGCAAAGGGGAAGTATTTTTAACGTTCTGTACAGGAGTGCCTGAGCATTTATGTGTGTGCTGGAGAGAAAGCATGCGTGGGAAGGATCTACAGCCATCTCGAGACAGGGTGAGGAGAGTGGGTACTGTTCCTGTGTGGGTGGAGAAGGCATGAATACCATCGCAGGGTTACGGTAGTGATGAATTGCGTTATGAAAGGGGCTTCAGTTACACAACCCAGCCCATCCAACTCTGCCTGTGTGGGCCGCGCGCTGCCGGAAACGAGGTGCATACAACCCTTCAAGACATTTGGTCGAATGCGTAATTATCTGGCAGCTGTGATGCCAGCAACTAGGCGAGAACGAGAGACTGAATGTACCGGAAAAATCAAGCATCAACAGACTCACATTCATGGAAATGATAGGCAATTCTTTCATAAGGACAATATCATCACATAAAGAAGATGGAGAAATCGTTCGCTCACTCTGATTAGTTTCAAGAGAGGCCAGTGGAAGGGACACATTAGCCATTAGCTTGTCATTATAGTTATATCAATGATGATTATTTAAATAACATCATCTGTCCAGACGACTGCTCACTCAACAAATTGCTATACGCTGAAATTTGACTCTGCCTTGACATCAGACATTAAATAAGACATTAGCCACAGCCTTCATTTCTTATGTTGTAATTTATCTTAATGAATATTAGCAGTATTTAAGAAAGTAGCCAGTTATGTTTCCCATTCATATCCTAAAATCTATTTGCAACAATGACAAAACCACCAGGGGAGGGGGATTTGATGAGGAGCCCATCAGTAAAAATTCTCTATCCTCTATCACTACCTAGCTAACAACTTTAAGGTGCAAGAACGTTTCTATCAAGAACAACAATGTTATTTTAATTTCAAATTGTTCCATTTTAGACAATTAACATTGTTGCTTGCTTTTAAGAATGTAACTGAAGCAACTTACTGGATAACAATAACCATTCTTAAGTAGTAAGTGGAATGTTTTAAAAACATTAAAGGATCCTTTCTTTTCATTCTAAGGCTCAATGGGGACAGGCCCATGGCCAGAGTGTTGTGGGTGTTGGGTCAAATGGCAGGGCCTGCTGCAAACACAACAGCTATTTAAAACAGAATTAATTCTTTTTCAGCATTAGCTCATGCCATATTTAACTGGCACTCTAAAAGCCTGGACTGGTCAACTCAGGAAAAAGGGGTCAGAAATGCAAAAATGTACCCCGGCCTGGCTGGGGAGCTCTGAGGCACTCCAACAGTCCAATACACAGCAGAACTGAGTAATTACAGGATGGCTTGATAATTGAAAACGGCACACATGAAAACATTCCCTGTGAATAACCCACTCCTAAAAACAAGGCTGCATATTTGTGGACTGGTGCAATGCTGGAAAAATCATGGACGTAAAGGGGAAACTCATCAGCACCATGTATAGGTCATAATGACGGATTTATGACATTTTCCTGGATCAGACGTTTTTAAATCATGCATATCGTGGACTGAGGGGACGATGCGATTTGACGTTAAGTCTTCCTGTAGGTGCCACAATTACGATCACACAGCGAAGCACCAACGATCCTAAGGCTTTTTTAGTCTCCACAGCTGTATCTGTTTTAATGTACATGTTTCCATTTACGCTTGGCTTGAAACGGAACACAGCCCTATGGAAGGAAAGACAGGGTTTTAAAAAAGTGAAAAACAGGGCTTCATGTTGGTCTTAATTGTCTATGGAAAGACTGTCATATTTTCCACTGGGTAAGCTTGAAACCATTACAAGCTAGCCATCATTAAATTTTCCACAACATTTTGCAGAAATGCCAGGAAACAGCTGCGGAGACACTGATTAATTTTCTAATTTTCTTACTGGTTTCCCACTTACAACATTGTTAAATTGAATGTATATCCTTTAGCCTTTCCACTAACTTTAACCCACAATAGAACTTCATAGAGTATGCTGTACCCTATATGAATATGACCTACAAGCTGAACTAACTATTCTAGGTTGTAACAAAACATTTTCCTAATGTTACCACTTTTTTAAACCTAAAAACCCAGGGGCCTCTAAAGGAGGTCTTTGCTGGCCTACTTTGAAAGGAATTTAAACACAACTTGGATCCTGTAGAGCAATGGTTCTAAAATTCAGCCCTGGAAACCCACAGAACTACACATCTTGAGTGTCTCCTTTATTTACCACACATGAATCAAAACATCAGCTCATAATTTCAGAAGCATTTCAGAATTAAAATCGCTGCTGTAAGTAACACATCACTTCCTGGTACAACTTTCGAGTACAACAAAAAAAAGGTGCAGGAGTGACCAAACCAAGTGGAACAGTATACCCTATTTCAACTGCCAAAATTCTATAAAGAGATCATACAAAACAAGGGGACCATCTGGAAGCTGTGATCCCTAGTGGAACAGTTTCTACATCTGCCACCGGTGTGCCCTGGCCTCATGGAGTAGACCAAAAAAATGACTCTGACCAAGGATTAAGCCTTAAGCTCTGGTAAGTGAACATGCATTAAAAAGGCGTCTGGCTGTCACTCCTCTGAGCACCAGAGAAAACAAGCCCTGTCACTGTTCTTGGCTCAGGCTTAGAAGCTCCAGCGTGTGTGACGTCCATTCATCTGACGTCCACAATCTGTGGAACAGATTCAATGGATAGTGACAAGACTCATGGGCATGGGTGCAGATTTTTCCTTCTCTGTGGGACCTAAATCTACACTACAGTTACTCTACAGTGTGCAGTATCAAAACACACCATTGAAGTGAGTACCACTGTGGCAAGTATAATTGAGTTCGTGAGTTCTGTTTGGTAGGTTTAATAATGTACAATCAAAATTTTCACAATGGACTCCTTAGTATACATGAATCCTTAGGTGGAAAGGTCTACACAATTACAATATGCTGCATTTAAAGGCCTTGCAAACGCTAATGATATGCTATCAGCTGTGGTACATCAGATATTATCAAAGATGCCCTTTTATCTTTCCACTGCATCTGTGAGACGTGCAACCTCAGCAGACAGCCTGTCCAGATGTACAATCCCATGGAACGTGTCTGCCTCTCCCTAACTTCTTTTTTTCCGTTTTTCCACACTGAACACCTGGCTCCTTCATGGACTCCCAGACGTTCGCTCACATCCTCCTATTTTGACTCCGTGTGACATTGTGAACTCACCAGAAGGTTCTGTGTGAGCGAGGAAGATCTCAGGGTAGCACTGCTGCCTCTACGGGTCAGATAGGTTAAGGCTGGGCAGTGTGGTGACAAGAAGGATTCCCTGGCCAGGGTGCTGAGACTATTCAGACCACTGTTAGGAGACAAGAAACAGAAGTTTAAACTAATTATTTAACATTTCTTTTCAAACTCACATTTCCCAGCAAATCAGAACAGACAGTTTAAATGATAAATCATTTTTAACTTTGATACTTAACTATACACTTAACTTTGCGAATCAGGATATTTTAACCAAGAAAGTTACAGATTGCATCTCTGATGTTTAATGTGAGACTACATAGCTCAGGGTAGCGCTAAACGAATAAATAAACTGGAACTAAGCATCTGCTGGAACAATAAGATCGCTCCCCTTGGAGCTATTGTGGACTATTAATAAAAATCCTCTGATGTGTTTATGAACAAACTTTGTGGCAAGCCAATCGCTGAGATAAAGTACACAAAGGGTTATGAGGAATGACAACACAGATTCAAATCATCTTTCCCATCATTTGTACTGAAATGAAAAACCTGAACGTTTGTATAGACTACCTCCCGCATTATTCTCCCAAATGTTTCTGGGACTTCAGCCATTCATTTGACAGATTCATACTGATGTACCCTCTCTCCATCCACACAAGGTGACATTATCCAACAAATTACAAAATCTTATCAGCATTACAGAACAGTGGGCATAATTATAGTTGTTGCTAATCTGACAGCATCAGATTTTCTTATCATACACAGAAAATTGTGTGCAAAGATTTGTTGCATTTAACAAGACATTACAGACACTAAAATGGCAAAACAGACCCTGAAGACATTGAAATCCAGACAGCCACCACAGGCTATTCTGTGTGCCTGGCCAAGACTGAACATCTGCCAGCAGGGTAAGATGGAAAAGACACTTGCTGAAGAAAAAAAGCTCTCTTAAAGATTAGATACCAGGGCTGAAAAAACAGTGACCCAATGGAACACTGCTACCAATTTATTATATTCCCTTACTTTAAAACTATTTGGCACACAATGGATACATTTCAGAAGGACACTCTTTACTTACACTTAAGTTTGTAGAGTTTTGAAAAATCCCTAACGGTAAGTATTAGTAACTGTTTCTTACAAACACCTGGAAAACATGCTGTTAATTGAGGTAGAAAAGATTACAGAAGCCCCAGAGATCCGCTGTCAGGTAACCTCATAATGGACATCACATTCTTAGTTAAACAGCTTGTTTGTCTTTGTAGTGCTATTGAGGCCTGCTCTCCAAAAGCCAATCTAGCGAAACATGCTTCACTGTGTTTTCATGTCTCCACTCCCCCGACTCGCAGTGAATGCAGCCAAGCTGTGCTCTGCAGTCTCGCAATCTAAAACGTGCCCCAGGGCTGGAGATATTACAAACACCATTATGCTGCTCCGTGCTCTAAGACAAGCACAGCTAACCCAGAAAAACAAGACATTTCTGTGAGGTTGCATCACAATCTGCAGTGGAGCTAAACCAGGGTAAACACGGGCGGCACTTCCTCTCACCCGAAAAAATATCTGCCACCTGGGCTTACACATACATCACAACACACACCAAAACGTGTGGTTACAAATCAAAACATCAGACAAAATGCAGACAAACATGCAGATGATGCTAGGTTTAATAGGTCTTCATAATAATAGACACCAATTAAAAACTATACAAATCTTTAACTTTATTTTTAAGAATTAGTGAAAGATGTTGGGATTGCTCAAATAAGTCTAATAACTTTCAAAGTGCCAGTAAACTCATCAGAACACAGTTTTCTAAGCCTCTGAGATCGATAACATCTACAAATGATTCAGTGAGTAGCTGACCTGCTCTCTGAAGTGATGCTGTTCCTACCATTATAGTGGTAGGGCAATGATGAATCCATAATCCTTAGTACTTCTCAATCTGAAACAGGGACTCTACAATAATCTAAAATAGGGAACATAGGACTACTAGCTAAACGAACAGGCAATAAATTGGATATATTCAGGGTATAACTGCCTCTAATTATATGTCTCTACGTTTTTCCCCTGGAAATTATCATTTGAAAGTACTTGAGGACATGTGGCACATTTTTATAAAAGCGCTCATAAGATGAACACCGTGCCGTTCCTCTGTGTGTGAATTCAAATGTAAAGGCTGTAAAGCGAATGCATAATTTCTGAGTAATTTTTTCTAAAAAGGATTTCTGGAGAAAATGTGCAATATAATGTCACGCCATAAATGCATTTCTACACCCAGCCTAACTTTTCTTCCCAGCATCCTCACACCATTTTCTGCCTCTTTGTCTTAAAAGTGAATAGAATTACAGAACTGACATGGGAAATATGCTATTATGGGGCTGTTTCGACCCTAATCTATTTCTATTGACTTTACAGAAAGAACACAAACTCCCCAACTAAATAAAACCTGTGCGGCCTGGTAAACTAGACAAAAGCCCTAGCTGTTTGGATGGGTTACATAATATCAAAATTGTTAAACATTGTTATATACAACTTCAGTTAGACCTAGCAAGAATCTGCTAGAATTTAATGATTACTGTTAGCAGGGGCATCAAAGTTTAGCTCAGTGCATTAGCTCTTGTTTACATTGACTTGGCTCTATGGTTGCATATGGTCGGAGACCACAACCTCAGAATGAAATTTATCAAGGCAATGAGCCTTCCTGTTGCCTCACTTCCACAACATTATTCAGGGTGCTGAAAAATTCATGCAGAGTAATATGGGAAAGTTAGCAAGATCATTTGAGGTGGCATTAAGAAGCTAAATGTATCACGGAGGAGGAAGAGCCCTGAGGCAAGCCGGCCTGTCATCATTCTGATTCGCTACTCATATCGTACCGACCTGCAACCATGGGAACCAATGATCACACTGTCAGGTGCACCTGCCTCAGTCTGACACCTCCACTGCACTCACCGTGGCCATCATTGCTCTCATTTCCCTTTTTCTTATTCTCTTTTTTATTGTTTTACACATCCGACAAATCATGACGATTCCTTTCTAAAACAGAGTTGCTTTTTACTTGATGAAGTCGGTTTAATGAAGCTCAGCTGGGGACAAATAATAGGGTAAGAAAGAACAGTTTCTGCCAAGAATAGATCGCCCAAACACCAGTTAAATCCCAAACCATTGGACTGTCATGGATTTGCATCATATTGACAGCTTTAGTTATAGATATAGGCAGTGTGCTGACATTAAAATGGCATCACAAGTTACTAGTCCCTCTTAGATGATTACCTCTGAGCAAATTTTCCTCATCCAGTGCTCACCTCCATAATTAATTCCATTCTTTTTAATAAATACTCTTAACACTCGCTGGCTTTTGTGTGTCTTTAATAGGACTTGTAGCTCCAGGCGCTATATAGAGACAATGCAATTACCTTATATTTAATGGGACGACTTAAAAATTTATGGAAGGAAACTGGAAAGTACTTTTGACAAATGACCCAACCAACAAAGGTGACGGCGCTCTACCTCAGCTTCATCCTAAAAAAGCAGGTGGGAAAAAAGAAAAGCTGTTAATCCACCACACGTCTCCCAGCGCAAACAAACAAATCAGCAGGTTGTGTTGTTCATCTACAGCTCCAGCTGCACACAGCCCCCACCTAATCCACCCCTACGTCCATTTTTCTCCCTCCACTCCTCCATTCCCATGTTTCTTCATGACAGGGCGTTTTAATAGAAAAAGCAGCGCTGACAGATGAGTGCATCAGAAAAGAATTCGACGCACAGTTGCGGTCATGACATCAGTCACACATTTTATTGTTGGCCGGTGAGTGTTCCCCTGACAGCCGGGTCTAGTGTCGTGTTACCCCTCACTAGAACCGGGAAATTGGACTAAGTGGATTTCCTGGCGGAATTGGCTGACTTCCACTCAGATTATCTCCAAAATCAAGATCTGAAGTAGAAGTGGGAAAAATGGTCTTTAGAGCCGTCGTTGCTTTTAACTAATGTGTCTGATCTTTCCAGCAGACTTGGACTGGGTTACTCCTGGTCAGTGGTTATCTAATCACCCCTGCACTCTGAAATTAGAACACTACAGAGAGGTCTTCACATCTAAACAGTCAGAAAGCAAACATGTGTCAACAGCTACACTGGCACCAGCATCAATGCATATCTAAAGAGACCCTGCAAGAATTTTGGGGATAATAAAAAAAACCAGCCAGATACCTTTGTTAAAAAATGATGTATGCAATGATTTACCAGCTGACCAGTCTTAAAAGGCGAGAAACTGATTCATTGCTCACAACTAATCTGAAACATCTTAGGGCGAATTCCTCAAGAGGTCTTCAAGTCAAACGAACTGCAGGGAAGAAAATGCATTTTTGTTTCATCATGATTTAATTGAGTTATGAAACCCTGAGCACAAGTTTGATTAGGCAAAACACTGTCTCTATGTAACTTGTTTGTCTTAAGAGACCACAAGGACCACATGACCAAGAATGGGGTACAATGAGCATCACTTCCGTCCAGCAGGTGTAGAAAAGCTGGCCTTTCAGTATGTAATCAGCGCATTGGGAAACAGGATTTGGGCTGCAAATAAATGGGGGCCACATGGTGTTTAATGAACATTAATCACACATTGCCACAACTGTTCTGCGTAAGCCACGACAGTCGCCCCCAGAACAAGATAATAAGTGTCATCTTCTCTAACCCTTCCCTTCACTGTGTCTCCAACACCCAGATTCAAAGGGGGAAGTGACAATTACATCATAACAATGACTGGTTAACATCCCCCTCACCCCTTTTCACAAGCAGTGCTAGTTTTCCGATCAGAGGTGGGTTGCGTTAAAGGGACCATACAGCATCAGTTCAAGTCCAAGCCTTTCCAAGTTGATCGTCCTATGAGATCTTGGACGTGTGAAGTGCAACTGAAATTACACAAGCTGAACACACGAGATTGGGTGTGATATTAACACAGAACTGTAACGAGTACCCCGAGAGAAAGGGTGGTTTTGTAGCCCATTTGTAGAACGCCCCATGCCGGCCTCCACAATGGCCGAGGACCGAAGACACCGCTCCTCAAGGAGCATAGAGAGGTCACAGGGTTCAGCTGTCATTTGCCATGCGAGTCCGCCCACTTGTCCTTCTGTTCTTCTCTCTCCTCCCTCTTAGAAAGAAAAACAAGAGCAGATTCTCTGTGATAACACTGTGAGTCAAGCTTGCGCTGTTATACTGTTATACAAGTCAAGAAGCTGGCGCTGAGCTGGTGTCTGAGTCAGTCTGTAAAACACATCCAGACCCGTCTGTTCAGTTTCCACTCATTTTCTCTCTAACAGGCCTTTTCACTCATTTTCTTGAGCCGGGGGGTATTTGGGAAGGGTAGCAGTTGTAAAAAGTACCCAGGCAGTTTGGTGGGACACTGCACTGCAACACACTTTAGGTTGAAATGAGATTTTTACGGCTGTGTAATTGATGGTTTCAGACAGTGCAACCGCAACGCTATTACCCTAGAAGGGACATACATGCCTTTTATAGAAGCACACCATATATAAACATAACAACTCATGGTAGAGGAGTCAGGAGAGTTTAAACAGCAGCAGCTATTAGCACCCAATCAGCACTGGCACCAGTCAGATTAAAACAAAGTAACTTACATAACCAGTCAAAAAAATGAGGATCACTTAGAATAACAGTAAACTTATCAGAGCTATGAAACACAAATGGGACGATTTATTCAAAAATATAAATGCTAATAATAAATAATTCTGCTAAAAATATTAAAAATAAAAATTCAAAATCAATAAATTTGTAACATCCTAAAAGTAGCCACCCGTGCCTAAAATTTGCAAACATTTACAAAATGTTTAGATTCAATTATTACAGAAAGTAATTTCGTAATTAAATAAATTATGTTGCAAATTATTATATTTGGTACAAAAACCTCATTTTATGCTGTATAACATGGATCAAAGAATTTTTTTAAATGATGATAAACATCAAGTGATCCTAAACTTGTAACAGGTATTTGAGTTTCATTAGAAACGCATTATTCCAGATGATTGGCTACAGGCCTTTAAAGACAGACAGTATAGCATCAGTAAAGTTTCCTGCTGAACTGAGCGGAGAGTTGAGGCAGGCCATTTTTCGTGGATATTAGGTGTTGAAGATGTCGATGAACAGGAAGTGTGTTTTCCTGAATTGGTCTTTGATGAAGGATGTTGGTAATAGCAGCTGGTTTCTCACTGCAGGTCTAAACAATAACCCACTGGCTTCTCCTCAGGCGGTAAATGACACTTCCTGTGCGGCAGTCTAACAACACAGCGCAACTCCTTCCTTCCACAAATCAACTCTGATTTTCAGTCCTGATTTCTGATGAAATTTCCTGAAACCTACAAAACACCAAAGCTGAACTCACAAGCGAGTACACGATAATTTCTTCTATACATCTGTAGCGACTAATAGTCAATAAGTGCATTCAGAATATCACAAAAAGAGGGTTAGACATTATAGTTAAGATGTGAATAAACGCCATCCTTACATTTACACATATGGCTACATGTATTTAAAGTGCGTTTAAGATTAACAGTTTATCAGATGCATGTTCCCTCGGGATTGAACCCAAGCAACATTTGCTCTATTTGTTGCTGCACCTACACAGCACAGCATTTAGTAACTCTAGAAGAACAAGACACTGACTTGACAGGTTTAAACTAGTGGCTAAAGCTCATTGTGTTTAGAAAGCATCTATTAAAAGAACAAGCAACAAAAGAGCAATCAGTATCTCCATATATGGCTCATATATATCAATCAGTGTCACCATATATAGACAAACACTGAGTGACACGCAGCCAGTCAAGAAGTGCAGGTGTTTCACACTGCAGGGACATTCAAATGTAAGCTTTATTCTAGGTCAAAGATCACAGAGTTCAGGAACTAACTGGAGTCTCACAGCCACCACACGTGGTCACACTAAAATGTTATTTTGAAAGTTCAAGGCACGTATAAAACAACATTGTTATTTCTGCTTAGCTATTGAACATTATTTAAACATTAATTACTTAAAGTTTTTGTTAAATATTTCACTAGAAAAACGTTTTTAATACATAATTTGTTAATATAATTTGTTTCTAATATTACTGCAAAAACATTTTTGTTAACTTATGTTACTAATGTTGACCAACCGTCTTTAAAATTGATTTCAAAGAACATTCCTTGTTAGGCTACAGAACATGACTTAAGGAAAGTATATACTGCCACGACAATACAAAATCTGTAGTGTTTCTATACCACAAACACCATGGAAAGCTGTTTTCAGGGCTAAAGTGCTGATCCAACACTGTAAGAATAACAAAGCTGTGGTCATACCATACACTGGCCTGATGTCCACTCTGCAGCGTTTGCACGGGTCTGTTTTTAAACCCATACAACCCTCAAGATTCCTAGGCTGATGCTGAAAGCCTGTCTTCAAGACAAAGTGTTTTCTGTAAAGACTAAATAGCGGTTAACGCATACAGTGCAACTGCACACTCGCCGTTGTGCACCCTTGCATTGCATGCGAAAGTGCATGCATAAAGCAGATCCAATTCCACCGCAGCTCAACATACTCAGCTTCAAACCGCTTCAAAATATACAGAAATATTTCACCAATGATCAGAGTGCATCATCAAAGCATTAATGGGGCTGAGAAAGTTTGACATTTTGTGGCTCTCCCCGAAGACCCGATAGAATAATATTGTTACTGGAGAGAGAGTGCGCTTTGCCCTCCAACCATTCCTATAATTAAGAGTGAATACAGGCCATGGGGGAGAATCTAGGGGCCAAGAATATCAATTGGTCACCCTTGAGTGTTTCTCTGGGCCCGGCCGGCTGGCCTACATCAAGTTTGCTCTGTGGCGCCTGTCCCTTTAACTGTCACCCTGCTGGAGATAGACATGCACAGGAGATAATAACAGCCCCTCCACAAGCCTCCTGATGCATTAATACTGAAGTGCAGCTAAGCTAAAGCACTAAAGAGGCCCACTACAGACAAGTCTGGCAGTCAAGACCACATAATCCAGCGAGGGAGGCCATTCTGAGCCACTTGAGACTTAAGGACACGATTATATTTCCAAAACAGGGCCATCTTGTCATGCGCCGCCCTGGGAAGGGCTCGTAAAGTAGCGTTTGTCCCACACACACAATAACAGAACCAAAGTCACACCTCGTCGTGCCGTCCCGGTGCCAAGTTTTTCCAAAAAATAATTTCCCAGGAATCGTCCACATTTCTAACTCCTGCTGTTAAGCAGACAGATGAGGGACGCTGTCACAGCATCACACTATGGATCAGACACCAACTGCAAGGAGAAAAATGTTTAAAATTCAAACAATTCATGATGCCAAGACGCTTATCTCAGTAAGACCTTCTTCACAAATTGGGCCTTGTTGTATAATGCAATTAAAGCTTTCACTTCCAGGATTCTGACAGAGAGACAAAGCATGTTTGGTGTCTGGCTCAAGTGCTGAGGGTGGGGTTTTCACAGCTGCGTGAGGAGAAGAAGAAACTGTGACATCATAATTATAACATCTTCAGTAATATAACAGCTTCTACATTTCCTGTACATGGCTGTTCTTTGCTCATGGCTGTCAAACAACAATATAATCATTCAGTCTTATCTAAATCTTTCTGTCTTTCAGTGTCTTTCATTAATGTTCCTGCAAGTTTTCAGTATGCCCAATACTGCAGTCGTTTACAATCACAGGAAGTCAAATGAATGGCAGTCTTTCTGAACAGAGGGTGGCATCCCAGCATGCATCAGGAGGGCACAAACCCCACGCTCGATTCTGTGCGACGATTGCGGCTGCAAGGCAGGAACTGTGTCAGTGACGTCGCAGGAAGTGGTAACATAAAGGTGTAAACTCAACTCCCACAAGACTGCAGGCAACAACACCACAATAGTGCAGACGATTTGCTCGCTCGCAGCTACACGTACACATCCACCCACATGCAAGAGCACAACTCTATAGATGTTTGTAGCAAGGAGACAAAGGAAGTGAGGTTAAGAATGAGGAAGAATTATTCTTTTTTTATGTTTGTTCTGTCTACAGGGGATGGCCTAGTTTTCCGTCTATAAAGCTGGGGTCGGCCACACACACTTGGGCTCAGAACAAACACTGATTAATAGTTCCAGGCTCGGAAACTCTAGGTTCCACTGGAGGAAAAAGAAATGGAGAAAGAGGCCTGACCAAATGTTACCCGTGGAAAAGCTGGGCACTAGCACGCAAACACACAATATTTGCACAAACAAGCTTAAAGCATTTTCTGATGGCATTGTCATTTTTTCCCCTTGTTGCGACAAAGTCTCTTTAAAAAAATACGTTTTTTCCTAGCAAATGGAAAAGGGAAAATCAAGCTGTTTTCTGCCTTTTCCATGCCAGTCAAAACACGATGAGTCCTCTCCACGGGCACGTTTATTTCCAGAAATCAGCGGCACAATCTTACTTTGAGTTTCCATTTCTGGGGGACAGAACTACATCACAAGTGAGGACTAAACCTCTCATTCA
Source organism: Yasuhikotakia modesta (assembly GCA_036877545.1). Lineage (NCBI taxonomy): Eukaryota > Metazoa > Chordata > Actinopteri > Cypriniformes > Botiidae > Yasuhikotakia > Yasuhikotakia modesta. Next base: position 52,790 of record JBAJNP010000880.1, on the reverse strand, counting down.
TAATTTCTCAGTCTCTCCCATCTGGAACGAAACCGCTCAATATGAAATTAAGATAATTGTTTTTCCAGTTCCATTGACATGTGGCCGTCCCGTGTGCCCGCGCTTCCTGCTTGGCTTGTTCCGTACCATGTTCATACCACATTCAGCCAAATTCAGCTTCGCTGGGTCACGTCTGATACCGGGGGACTAAAAACAGCAGAAACAGATTTGAGCTGAATTATGTTCTGTTGATAGAGCGACACAATACAGCCTGTGTCTGCAGGTGCTCTTGACAACTTCTGACTCGATCAACAGACTCAAGAACAGTAAAACAGAACTTTAATGCCCAGCTAACAGGGATCATATCAAAAACATTTTTAAGTAGTTAATGGAATGTTTTAAAAATGTAAAACTAGAAATTAACTTTTTATAATCAACATTAATATAGTGTCTTAAAAAACTTGACTTGAAAATGTTCTTACAATCTAAAATTGTTAGCTGGGTGGCTGCCATAATTATGAAACTACTAAATACAAAATACTTTCTAAATAAAAGCTTTAAATGACTTAAACATTCTTTGTTTAACTTATGAGCGACATTGAGTGTGCGAGTCATTGTAAAAGCAGTTTTATTTCTCAGCACCTCATGAAAACAACATTCATACCCAGACACAAATCAAACGCTTCAGTCATTGAAATTTCAACAGCCGGTTTCTGTCTGATTTTATGCCTTAAAAAAACCTACAATGTAGTTCTTGTCTCTCACATTCAAACTACCTGATCATTCATCCTAACTGCCAGATGCGAAACACCTTTTCCATTTTCTCCATGCAGAAACATGCAACTAAAATTGACACTGGATGAGAGGAAAGCTCAGCCGATGTCATGAGCTGCATCTCAGGGGAAAAGCCTTGTCTTACAGGATCTTATCCAGACCGTGAAGTGTCCACCTCAGCCCTTTGTCCGCAGAGATCTGTACAGAAGTCCAGTGCTTTATAACTATATGGGAAGGCAAGCATTGAGGAAACACAATTCTGGACTGCAAGGACAAACGAGAAAGGCACGATCCAACAAAACTAGATGTGAGGGTGTTACACAACACCCATGACACCCTCTTTTGTGGCTCTGACAATATGAACCTACTCATTAGGGCCCACCACTGAACTCAGCTGAGACCCTCACTGTGAAATCAGATGGTTCAAGTGTGTGTGTGCGCCTGCAGATGTGTGTGACTTACATAACAGATCCTTCGCTGTCTCGCTGAGTGTATGCTTGTGCAAGACAGAGGGGTGGAGGGGTACACTAGCTTCTCTGTTAAGCGTCTGAGGTCACTGCTGGCCTCCATCACAAACAAGCCCTCATCATCTGGCCCCAAGCACCATCGCACACACGAGGCCTCTTGAATATTTGAGTGTTTATGTATGCGTGTATGTGAACTTCTTCTGTGGCTGTGCTTGCGTCCCAGGAGAGCTTGTTTGTACATGTATATTTACATTTCTCTCTGGAGACACATCAGACTGGGCTAAGAGAAATAAATAAACATACAAACAAACCGCATATGCAAATATGCCATAGCGACTTTTCCCCTAAAGAAATAGCGGATATATGTTTTTCCATAGTTTAGGAACAGTTGGAAATGTGGCAGCTGAGATCAGTGGTTTAATTGATGAGTGATCTTCTTGCCCCACTGAGACATTGAAAAACTGCAGACATAGCAGCATGACTTATTACAGTTACCCACAATTCCACAGGGTGCCCTCCACTGCACAACTTAAAAGTGTTTATTGGCGAAGCCTTTACCTTTCAAGTTGCCCACAGTAGCTTTTTGTCAACCTGTTGTTAGTCTATAATGTTTGCAAACACAAACTGCAACAAAACAAAAAACAGCACAACCAACAAAAACCTGCCACTTCATGCCGTGTCCGATCGAGGCATTTAGCTATTAAATAAAAGTAGTTTGGGGATAAAAATAGAAAGGAACGCCCAAAAATGTAATCTGTAATATTTACAAAAATTGTTCCAGGAAGACAAAACCTGCTCAAGGTGCCACGTCATTTCAACACCTGATCGACACGTTTTGCTATAATCTAAAATTAGTCCTGGGTAAATACAGAGACTCACAAATAATATTTGTAATTGTTATAATTACAAGAAATGCCCAGAGAACTCATAAAGCTTCTACGTTATTTCTGTTCCAGATTTACTCATCTTGCAAAAATCCAGAAAGAGTTTTGGGGTAAATATAGACCAGACTGTAACTGCAAAATGGACTGTAACGCTTCTTAAGCAAAACAAGGCTTAGTCTATTTTATCCCAGATTAGTTATTTACTTACAGTACCTCCATTCTGTAGTGAAATGTGACTCCGTCAAATCCGTTCAAGAATCTCAGACACAGTCGTCACACATACCGAGTGTGCTAATACCGATTTCAAGGAAAAACAAAACAGCTGATACTATTGTTTTCAATTCAGGCTAAATAAAACAGCTGCAAACTGTATTCAATGAAATCCTGGCATGTTGATTTGTGTCAAATAATCCTGATTCAGAGTCACTCTGTTTTATATGAACTCTGTGTGTACTCATTTATTTGACCCAAATAATACTAGCGTGTGACTTCTAGAAGGTAAAATCCAGCATTTCCACATAACATCAAGCATCGCCTTGTGTGTATTACGTTCGTGACTAAAGCTGTTGCGATTTTGTAGCGTATCATTCCTGTAAAAATGCGTTTTGACAAACATGAGGCCACAGGCACCCATTTCAGTTACAATCAAGAATTTAATAACATTTAAACTGAGGTCTGGCATAGAAACCCTTTCTTCACCCTGCGTATTATACAACCAATGCTTTTCCATGACACGTTAGAAATCTATCAACAGTTCCTTTACTATTTGCCATTGCCACAAACAATTATTCCTTAACCAGTGTTTAATTACTTTTGGAATAACAAGCGGCGAGTGAAAGACTAGCCGGCCTGCCAGCTCACAGCACACCGCACGCACAAAAACATACACGCACACAAACCAAACACACGTTATATGGTGCTGCATTGTAAGTTGATGAGTGGAGTGTTTGGGAATGAGTGCATACCAGTTTTTATATCATTATTAAACGAGCTGTGAATGACCAACCTCTAAAGCTGTCTCTAAAGGAGGCCCCCCAGTCAGAGCTCCAGAGCCATCTCACCGGTGGAATTCCAGTCTTCATATAAAACTGATAATGGGATGTGTACACAGCAGGAGTGGAAAATCAGAGGTGCGTTACGAGGTTTTCCACATTCCTGTTCTCTGTGGGCCAGACATGCATGCCCTACATATGAAGTCTGAGACCCTCAGTGTTTTTAAAAGAGTGTGTTGCTCAGTGTTTATGTCTACCTGCTGATGGGATATCCCAACCGGCAGCCACTGCGTTTTTTAAAAGCATGCCTCAAGTGTGCAAGTATATACAACGCCAAATTGACATTGATGCACTAGGGTGAAATTTTAATCCAAATGAACTCACAAGATCAAACCCACAACCTTGGTGTTGCATGCATGTCCCCTTGCTCTACTACTTGAGGTACAGACACAGTAATTTATGCTCTGGAAATGCAATGCTATAAGTCATGTTTATTTATGGGAGTGTGTAGTCAAGACAGCTAAAAGATGCTATATATTGAATTAAATCTTTTTATGAATCTGCCACCATGGGCTCTAATGCCAGCTGAGGTTTGGCCACATCCTGGCTGATGGCTGGTTCCACCACACTGCTATATTAATACTGCGAAGCCAAAAACTGATACCCCATTTCACCAAAGATGTTGTTTTCACTTCCAACCTAGGCAGCCTCGTCTGTCTCCACGGGTGATAAATGCAGACAGAAACCAAATAAAGATCCAGTTTCTTCCACTGCTGAATGGCTTCTGCTTGTCTTTTGTTCTGTGCGGCTGTGAGTGGATGAATGGGTGGAAGTTGTCAGAGCGATCGCCCATGTGTCGGCCATGAGAGGTGGCCAGCGTGAACCACAATCAGGGTGACATATGGGGATCAGCTCTCCCTCTTACCATATTTTACAGCAATTTTCGACTATGTTCTTTTTCAGAGTAACAATTTTTGTCAGTTCTAATGTTGTAATTTACCGCAATTTAAAATAATTTGGTAGCGCATGTCTAAAGCGGATGCCAAGAAACGTAATACATAAATACATGGATCTTAAAGGCAGGGTAGACGATTCTTTCCAGAAACATTTTTCTTGAAACATCTTTTGTGAAAGGCACAGCACCATAACATTTTTATCCAATCATTGCATTTTAATAGCTTGCTATTGCTAGCCAACGCCATCTTTAAATTGCTCATCTACAAACACAACTGTTCTCTACAAGGGGATATTTACATGAGATATCAGCTCAAGCATGTAACGTAGATCAAAATCCAATCATTTAATGACTGGCTCTGCTGACATCTTGCAAAAATCAGCTATTGCATATTCACACGCTTGACTTCAACGCTCACCAAGGACAAAGTCCAAAGGACACAGATGCTTTGTGCTGTACAGTATCGTGGCTGTGTAAGAGAAGTGTTGTGACTAGTGCATTCTGTGGTCAGATCTGTGTAACAAAGGTTGCGATGCTAGTGGCAGTAATTCTGTTTCCCTCCCTTCGTCGCTAGCGTCTCTTCATCTCCACACGCGTACCACGCGCCCCTCAGCAGCATTCACAAACTCCTGCGGTTTTTAAATAGAGCAGCACAATCTCCGTCCCAACAACCCACGGCTGCTGCCTCTCCATCTGCCTGCATGTTTTTTTTCTCATTTCCTTTCATTTCTTCTCCGTTCTCTGTTCTCTCTGACTCAACTCGCGGCAGCTTCCATTCACAGGCTAAAAATATAAGTGTGGCCCTCACCTTGCCTCGCTGTGGGAGCATCACGGCATCAGTAGGCTGAATAAACGTCAGCCGTTCTCTGGTTTAAGATTGAGGTGAGCTCCAGAAATCTCTCTGCTTTTCTCTTTGCAGAAATCGTTGCATGATTTCTGTTATATGTATGTAAAGAGGATAAACCATATTAAAAGCATGATTTAGATTTTAAACATTTAATTCAGAACAACAGATTAAGGGTTCAGACAAGGTCAATGGATAAATTTACACCTCTGCTGTAAAAGTCTATAAATGTTACTCAATGTCAGATCTCTACCTGGGATAAATCTAAACCGTAAATTGTTTTAACGTGAATCTCGAGCTCTGCGAACAGATTTTCCAGTCTCAGCGCTGCCAGGAATGTGTCTGAATCAGGCCAGTGGAGACAGGTGGTCTCACCTGTGATTCAAGCATTACGCCATGGAATAAAACCCACCGTTTTCCTGGCTGCTCTTATGGTCTCTCTCACCTCTACATGAAGCTCCTCCCACTCCTTCTATCCCTCCTCTTATATTAGTTTCTAAAAATCTGGCTTAAATTTGCCAACCCTGCGAGCCGTCTCACCTGACTACGAGCCAAAAACCTTTGCACTGCTCTCATTTAAGAGCATCTCACTGTTGTCTTTTTATCCTCTCGACTGAGAATGTCATGAATCTGTCCCTCTTCCTCTCTGTATGATGACCCCAGGCCTGGGCTAGAGTCAGTGGGCCATCTGTGATAGGAACCCTGGGGCCCAGGTGGCAGAGGGCCACATGCCTGCCTGCTCACTTCCTGAGTGGAGCCCACACACTGGGCTTGGCCACTGTTCTGACTGCACACACAAACACAACAACACTGCTGGCTGAAATTAATAGCAACACAGTACACACTCAAACACTGAAATTATACAATAACATGCCACCCTAGCTAACAGAGAATGTTCTTTGCAAGTTTTGCAGTAACGATAGTAAAAACCTTTTAACATTAAATATTGTAAAAATTCTACCCTTATTATGTTTTAAAAATGTTAAAAAAATAAAATATTTGAAAGATACACAGGAGATGCAGGTAACCAAGAAATAATGTTAATACAATGCACAGCCATTGCATCAATAAATCATCATCAAGTCAGTAATATCAAAACAAAGGATAAATGATTATTGGACTCTCACTATTGGATTCTGGCTTCTCCATCTTCTCGCGCTCTTAAGCGTGAGTCACTGAGTGTTCGCCCGCTTGGCACAGGTTTGGTATCTAAGTCTCTGTGTTTGCTCTAGTTCTGGCATTGGCCAGGACCGAACAGAAGGTATGGAGAGCTTAGCCCAGTCGGACCCTAGGCCACAGACACAGAGAGGGGACACAGTCAGGATCTGTCCAACCTCCATCCACACATCTCCACGCTCTACTGGCACTCAGATCAGTGGCATTTGCGTCACAACACACAGCAAGAGAAGATCTGAATGAAACCATGAGCCTTCATTATGAAAACCTGGCCGTGCTGTTCCGATCAGACCCTGTTGTGCTGTTATACTACATGTCCTGTACGTTTCCAATGACATTTTAGCACCAATGAAATTAGAACAACTGTTTTCGCTGGCTTTGATTGCTAATGGTTTCAGTCAAAATAGAACAGCAGTCTGTATATGGGCCATCTGCCTTCAAGCTACTGAAAAAAAATGTGATTCATAATGTTGTCATGTTTCCAGAAAACACAGAAAGAGACAAACCATAAAACCACTGGTGTTGTTGTTGCGTAAGCCACAAAGTGAGGCAAACTACAATTAAACTGAAATTAAAACTCTGAAAGAGACGTTTCATCAGATTTCATCTGAAGTTCTTCGATACACTGTCACTGAAGATGTACAAAACAAAACCAGATTAAGAACAAGATTAACAGCAGACAGTAGAATCCAACAGCACCCAAATACAAAAACCATCTTTACCACAGAATAATTCATTTATTAAAGATTCACTTCCACGAAAGTCAGTAAAAGGAAAAACAGTTGTTACCATGGCCACAGCACTCCTCTCTTGTGCTTCTGTCTAATGCTGCCCAGAGGTCTTGACTCTTTCTCGACCCTGATGATCACAACATATTCATTCAGGAACATTAACTGCAAATCTGTTGTCAGTTCTTTCAGCAGTATCTGTCAACACGTGATATTTGAGAAAAAGGAGTTTCTGTGTCACTACAGACACTTGAGAAATCAAGAGAACCGTGGACGTGCCGACTGTCTCCTTCACCCTCTTCAGCGGTGTCCCCTCACAAGGTCACAGAAGATCTTTACTCTTTTCCTCTCAGGTTCACAGGTGGCCTCCTACCATCTCTAAAACTATTTATTTCACATGCTTTTTGTCTTTAAATGGAACTTCTTTCAGCTCGGCCAATGAATGGTGGGATTTAATCACCATCTGAAGCCCTCTTGCATAACATCCTCCTCTTTCCAGAAAAGCAATCATAATGTGTCATGATGAGAAGAGGAGAAGAGAAATGCAAACTAATGTGTGAAAACGAGCGACAAGCTTTCGGTGGAAAGGTTTTACTCAAATAGACCATAAAAAGAGGAAGTGTAAAAAGAAAGAATTATGCTTTTGGAAAAACTCAAGGCCTTCAATGAAGCTGCTTTTAACTGTGTGAAAATAATTGTAACAACTGGTCGAATACCTGACAATTTTATTATGTTAATATTTCATGGCAGGATTAAAATTAAACAACGTAAATTTAGGTGAAAAATAAGAGACCCCTTGTAGAGGCTTCTAGGTACTTGGGTTTGATATGTGACAACTTCACACACAAACTCTGGAAAACAAGACTTTCAATCAAACAATAAAAAAATAAGTAAAAAATGCTGAGGCCCAAACGTGGACAAATTGCTTCCTGTCTCACGGGCGGACAGAGCTTCTGCTCAGGTCAGAAATTGGTTCCTTTTCCATTGGCAGGCCAGCGCGTCACCTTAGGAAAAAATCTGCCGTGGAATCAGGCTTTTTCCCTCCACTGACATACTTAGAAGCTTCTAAACACAAACTTGATCTAAACAACGGAACGTTTACGCAGACAAAAACATCTGTAAAAAAATCTGTAAAAAAAAAATATCTGTGCCATTGAAATTCCCTGGCATACGTCAAAAGGGACATTTCCTGAACCCCTGTCAGAAACACACCACTGCACCTCAGTAGACATATTCAGGGCAACACATGATAAATTCAAAGTATTTGTGAATGGAAAGTGTTTTTTTGCACACAAGTCGGGGAGGTTCATTCCACTGTTATCATATGGGAATATTACAATCCTCTCTCCACAGACAGACACATGAGAAATGGGGAGTGCTCTCCTGACCTGCATCAAGAGATTCATCTCAAGGTCACACTTTGGGTTCCCTTGTCGTCTGCATTCCTGAATGTGACTTTGTTCCTAGAACCCACACTAATGCATGCGCTCAACTGAATTCAATAAGCTTGAAAAATGCATTTTTAAAGGGAGGTTTAGCTAGTCACATTTAACCGGGGCGGCTAATGCAGATATATGTGCCTGTGACGTTCGCCTGGTGTGTACGTGGTGTTTCCCCGGTCGTATTGTCAGAGCGTGCCCTCACATAATGAATTATGCCATGCTGATAAAGCACACAGCTGTATGGTGTTGGGGGGGTAGCGTGTCCGCAGATAGAGGAGTCGGAATTTTGCAACCTCGCATATTTAATAACTCCCAGTGGATTTGACTGACGACGTGCAGCAAATTAACCTGTGGGGGTGAGGGAGGGCAAGGTTGGGGGGTGTCCCTGTACCAAGAAAGCAACTGACATTCCTGTACAAGCTTTGCAGACAGACGCATGTAATGCAAGCTTTAACAGCTACGTTCTGTACACTCTGTAATGCGTAACCACAAGTGCATGTCTCTGATGTGCTCTGCAGCGAGCGCCAGGACAGGGAACAGAGAGAGAATGAGACAAGCTCAAAGATATAAAAAGAAATAAAAAAGAAGCTATCGTACAGTCTCTCGATCTATCCCCAACGGCAGACTCCTAACAAACGCAAGGTTACACCACAGTGTTCATGTTGTTATCAGACAGAGATGGCAGCAGGAGCGCAGCCTGCGAGCTGTTTGAGGAAAGCGAGCGGAGACTCTCGCTGACAGCTTACCGCAGCCGAGTCTTCTGCTCTCTGTCAGACACGCACATGTACCGCCGCCGCTGCGCCTGTCTCTCAAACACTTCTGCTCCCGTCACATTACAAACACAGACAGGAACATCACCTCTCTGATCAACACCTGACACACTGACGGACAGGAGAGAATAACAAAATATGCATCTGAGAACCAACCTGGCTTCTCAAGGTCCTCGGTCATCCACAACATTTCCCTGATCTCGAGTTTCCCGTGTCCATTCTAGAAGGTGACGATTAAAACACCAGCCGAAACTCCCATCAGTCAGACTGCTCTCGATACTAGGAGACCTACTGATGTAAGCTAGTCACCAGAGAAAATACCCAGTCGTGACGCATATCCAGGAACAAAAATAGCACTCGGGCCACTAGAGGGGTAATACAACAGACAACACTCAGAGGTACTTTTGCAATCCCTGTTTGGCTCGGCTGTTTTTGTGCCGTGTCACGAAAGAGGTTTTAATTCTCAAATGCAAGACATGACCGCAAACAAAAGGGTGAGGGTGGGCAGGTCAGTGACTGGGGGGGGCGGATCACAAGCAGCCTTTTGTATGTTTGTATGAGTGTTTGCGTGTCATGACAGTCTTATCAGGCTGGGTTTTAATTGCGGTCTGGCCCTGGCGCCTTTGACCTGGGGATTGTCCACAGAGCGAGTATAACAACACAGTGTCACCCCTCCCTCCGCCCCCTTCCCACAGCGCTATTAATAGCTCACCGGGTTAATTCTTACAAAATCCCTTTTAGATGCACTTTCACCGCCGGCTAGCCCAGATACTGATACGATTAGCTATATAGATCATGATGTGTAATTGAGTCTCAAGGTGATAAAAGTTTAATAAAACTGAAACTATTAAAACATGTTAACTAAATAATAAATAAATACTAAATGAAAATTGGAATAGTTGCCTTAGCAATAAAGCGAGACTTTGCTGTTAACTGAAATTAAAAGCTAAACTAAAACTGAATCCAATAGCAATATAAAAAATAATAAAACGACAAAACCACATAAACAAGATAGCTAAACATTTAACTAAAGTTAACATTAAAAATATCAAAAATGAAAGCTAATCCAAGAATAATAATGAACTACAATAAAACTAAACTCACTCTGATGTGTCTATATAATGGTATAAACCTAAAGCAGTGATGAAATAAAACATTGTACAGATCCACTGCGGCAAAGATCAGAAAACCTGCTGAGCAAACACTTCCCAGCTAGCGTGATTCATTCTCACGTTAATATATTTGCCTGTTTCAGAACAGAAACCTCTTCCAGCTCTGGGTTCCAGAGTTACGCTGCACAGCTGTGGTCCCGTTCTAGGGAGCATTTACATCAACTGCTGGGATGACATCAAGCTGTTAAGAGGCACTTTGATAACAACCATTCTGGCTGTCCCAAGATAAATCAGTTAATCACATCTCTAACTAACCATACACAGCTACTCGGCACACTTTTGCCCCTATCACAGAATCCAATTTGCACAGCTAAATATATTTGACCAGCAGTGACCTCTAGTAAGTGACTCAGTGACTAACCGAGAATCTGGCCATGTTCCCCTGTGACATCTCCATCCATAAAGTGTAGGGAATAAAAAACAAAACCAGGTCTCTTGGGCTTCTCACTCACTGTCTGAACAAGTTTCTCTGTAAACAACTTTTCTGGTTATGAACTTTTAGAATCCCTACATCTCCAATAGAGCCCAACATTAAAGTCTTTCAACTGAGTTTCAGTGGGAACAAAAGCCTGGTTTGATGTTTAATTGCATCTAGAGTTAATGATTTTCAGAGACATTCAGATCTGAATCAGCTTTGCTGTGTTTTAAAAAAGATCACATCTGCTTACTGTGGAGAAACACAGAGCAGGTTTTATCAGCATCCACTGTTTGTTATCTTAAAATGCTCCACAGATTAATTATTTATCCAATACCTGTGGTCACATACAAACTACACACACCAGTTCCCCTTAAAGAAACAACACATGCTCAGCTAGACATGAAGTATTAAAGGGCAAAACATTTTTGGACATTGCATTAATGATATTGCTTGTTATTGCTAACATTATTGGAAACATTATTCAAACACGTTTTTGAAATATGCAACGTTAAAAAGTCCTACTAACATTACTGCAAGAACAACTTTGAGAGAACTTTTAGAGAACATCAGCCAACGTTCTAAAAATGTTCCCCATTAGCTGGGTAATAGTGGAATTCTTGCTAACGATTCACATGAGGTTTCATTAATATTTAACCGCTGAGCATGTCATTGCCCTAGATCTAAAAACAGCTTTGGTGAGTAGTCCACATTCTGCAGACATGTAGGTGTGCCTCAGTCCATCCATTACTGGTACCACACAATGTGCTGAGTGAGAACCATTTCTGATTCATCTGAGGGCCAAAAATGTCTAAGATGCTACTAATCTGACAGCTAGCAGGACCAAGTCAACAATGGCTGGGTAAGTAGACAGTTATACTGTCGTTCCATTCATCACAATCAGGGCAAAGGTGAGTGAAGAAACATCACGTCAGGACAGGATCTAAGACAGATTAAACATGTGGCTGTTTTCAAGAATCATCTTAAGTAAACATAACAGCTGACATCTCTGTGGTCCAGGGACAACAGGAGAGGAATCAGATCTCAGGTGGTATCGTTGCTGAATGAACAGTTTAATGGCTGTGGTGCAGCCCTGGACACATGCCAAGCTACAAGCTCTCCTCTAATAAGCAGGTTACAGGGGAAATGAAGGAGTCTCCCGTCACCAGTGAGCCCTCTGCTTACCTCACCAAACCTTCAGCTGGGATTTGACTTTATTTTCCGCTTCCCATGGAAGTTTTTCCTCTTTGATGCTAATGATAAATCTATTGCACAAACTACCTTGAGAAACTACTTCACGAGTCTTTTATTACCGCTATGTTCTCAAACATTTGAACCCTGTTGGACGTCAGCCTCCATCAACCTCAATTTCAACCTACAAAACCTCAATATATTCAGTGTGAATTCATTTTAAGATTAAACGAATCTGTTCCAAGTAATGATCATGAACAGCTTTTACAGGGGAATTATATTTGCGAGCAAAATCAATCGCCAGGTTCCCCAAGGACGTTTTGTGCAGTTTATCACAAGTCTACGATTCATTTGAGGATGAAACTCATATCTCATAACAAGCTGGAGGAACCTGGACAAGGTTTATGGGCAGATGGTTACAGCATGCTGTGGACGTCAACAAACTGCACTATCACAAATTAACAAATAAAACAAATGAGAAAAACTATCGTGAGAAAAACAGATTTCAAAATGGACTTCAGTATGTTAGTATAAATTTTGTATAATGTTTTTGTACATTTTATACATTACATATACATACGTAAATCAAAACGTTATTCTTAATACTTTTCCATAATCAGTCAATAACGTTAATATCTGCCTCTAAAAAACTGTTTTCCTACTGGACTTTTATTACTTAATAGAAACAATAAGGAAACGTTCTTACAACTTCAAATTGTTAGCTGTGTATTGTTAGCTGTGTTAAACGAGAGCTTTAATTCCTAAAGTACATTTTGATGGCATGAATAATTAACGTTGAGTATTGCTGTGAGTTTTGTATTCCCATAAAAGTGTACAAGACAACTATTATCTTTATCAAAGTGCTTTTGTGTTAACCTTGAATAATGAAACATTTGTCAGTAACTGCGCTTGAATCTTACACTGCAGGCTTTCTGTTCGTCTATTTGTGGAGCCATAATGAAAAGGTCTGATGCGTTAAAAAAGTTTCAGTCGGAAATGAGGGATGTTTTGTTTCCGCGCTCTGGTGAAAACAGAAGCTTCTGCCTGCAGGAACCATCAATCCTCAAGTGAGAAGATCGTCAAGAGAGCGTAAAATTGTATACAACTAAAAAAAGCAGTCGAATCAGCGGGGGAACGTTGCTGAAAACATTTCTTTCTCTTTATTAGCCACTCGTTTACATTTGCTGCAAAAGCACCTACTGCAGTTGTGAAAAGATAAAAAGGGGAAATAATGCGACAGCGGATAACTGGAGCAAAGCAAATTGGGAGGCAACCTGCGCGGGTCTCATTTGTAACGCTGCACAGTGTTTTCCATCAGGTCCCTCAAGCACTCAAGAGAGAGAACAAGCATCCTGCCAAATGCTCCAAAACAAGCCTGTACACACATACATGTCAACATGCTAACAGCACAGAGGTTCACAGATTAACCTAAGACGAACCCGAACGACCCGCATTGGAAGCACCGCAGTATCCAATTATCACAAACATCACACCTGTCACACACCTACAGCACACAGTGTTCATCTGTACAGGAAGTGAGAATCCTGCTATTGTGATGGATTGTGAGGTTTATTAGGCTATCATTTTCACATAATCCAGATCAAGCAAAATTTCAAGGTATAAACTGTTAACTGTACAGAAGAGACTGGGGCTAGTTGTTTGTTTTTGAAAGCCAGTTTCTGTACCAAGTTAGAAAGTGTTGAAGTTACAAGAAAGCTATTGAACATTAACCTGAAAAAATGATACATTTCATTAAACACAATGATCTTTTGTGGCAACAGGCCCCAACAGCAGGACATGCCAATTAATAGTTTTAGTTCTTCAAATCTAAACAGCAAAACAATTATGAAATTGAAAACCATTCACAAAACAACCTGCATAGATTGTAATGTACAATTAAAAATGAAAGACTATTAAAATGCATTAACATTACACCATTTAAAACAAGGGACAACTAGCTCCAATGAAATGTATGCTATTGCTAAGATACAGGGCCCATATGACAACTTCACCATGTGACAACTTGCCCCAGTTTCCCCTACAATAAAACTCAATGTTTGAAAAAAACAATGTTTGAACAGAATGCTGATACATGCAGAAAACGGCAGATTTATTTATCCTCATTCATCTCACGGTGCGCATTCTAAAAATAAAGCTAAAAATAAAGCACAACAAACGACTTTGTCGTTTGCATCCTCCGACTTTCAAGCTAATTTTCCTATATATGAATCATCACCTTCTAAGCTGAAAGGAATTAATAAAATTAGCTTTTCTTTCAACGCTCCAGGCCTGATGAACTGAGGAGGAATTCATGTCAGGGCTTCGTTTGACCTTTCAACCCCAGCGTGACTCGCGCCAGAAGAGACTCTGAGGTTTGGGGGGCCGTCTGTACACAACACTGATGAAAACAGTCACAGCAGCTATTCCAAAACAAACAGGCTCTCATGCGAGCTGCACAATTGCTCATTGGAGTGGCAGAGACTGCGACTCACCATCAGGGACACGCTTTCTCTTGTTATGCAACCCAGGAACATGTTTTCCTATGCGAGGCGCTTCCTGGCAGCTGTCTTCAAGGAACTGAGCAGCTAAAGTAACCCTCTGGAGCGAACAGCCCTGTGCGCTCGCTCCCCAGAGCGGTTAGCCATTCTGTGGCTGCACCTGTTACAGCAGATACGAGGTGTCGAAGGGCCACGGCTGCCCAAAAGAGCCCCTCGCCCACCTTTTAGCGCCACAGTGTCAGCTTACAAAAATCGCCCAGACAAGCAGGACCAATTTTAGCCCTGGCCCCGAGTCAGATCAGCTGGCTGGTGTTGGGAAAGAACACTGCGGGCTTCCCAAACAGGAGACCCCTGCTGTGCTCAACTCTTGCCTCGCTTCCCCAAACCAAAACACATTGCAGCGCAGGTGACTCACCCGCCGCCACACACCCGCCGCAAAAACAAGACTTCTATTAAAGCGCACAGCAACAGATCTGGGCTTTGTGTGCCGCTCGCCTTCTATTCAGAGCTTACAGCTGGATACAATGGAAAAATGACCTTAGATGAGGGCAATTTTAAGAAATTATATTTCTTCACTTCCGTACAATTACTGTGAATAGAACATTAGTGGCTGAAATTAACTCAATTGCTCTGACAACACGTTTGAGCTCCATAAGAATTAAAAGAAAATGTCAAGCAGAAAAACTGAAGGCGCAAACCGTTGAGTGAAACTGCTGCATCAAACTCTCTGTTTTAGAGCTGCTTAGCATAAGTTCTGTTTCTCATGGCTCAATTTTCTTGCTTAAGTAACAGACGACTCTGTGCACGATGCAACAAACAGTGAAAACATTAAAGGCGACCCTTTAATCTAATCATATAACAATTAGTCTGATAGACCCGGTCTGTGCTAATCTTTCACCCCATGACCCAGCAGGACTTCGGGAGTAACGTGTGGCTTATCTGTATAACCAGTATGACATATTGCACATATTGTTGGACTCTAAAAATATTCTAGGCTGTCCCGCGGACGTCCCTGAAGGGCTCTGGAACATTTTCTGAGCAAGTGCACGGATGTTTATATTCTCTAAACGCACGGAAAGCAGATGTTCAGAAAGGTTAAACGTTCACAAAGTGATTAATCGCTAGCGTGATCTACGTACGGTGTGTAAAAATGAACATTAATTCTGTTCTTTCAGCCTAAAATGTATCACCAGGAAAAGGCTAAGTGTAAAAACAAGTCATTATAAACAGCTAATTCTGTACATTAGGTTGGCCGGACAGGCTAATGAATCTGTTCGCAGAGAGGTTTATTTTAGCGGTATCACTACTAATAAATGACCAGGGTCACAGTATATCTGTCTATCTGGAAATGTGATCCACTCTCAAAGCGTTGGCCTGGTTACACGCCCCCTCCGAGCCCCCCCAGATTCCAGTACATCAGGACCACCACAATACTAAGTTCATCATAAACCTCAGACTAAAACCTAAAACAGAATTTCCTCCATGACCTGATAACAGCTAACAATTCTGGGTTTCCTAAGTCCATTAAAACATTACAAACATACTGTTTGGATATAAGAATGTTACTCAAACATTTTAATTCTGTAATGTTTTTGAAATGTTTCACTTACAAGAAAAATTGTGATATATAACATAAACAAATTCTACTAATATTAAAGTAAGAAAGGTTATGATAATGTTGAGAGAACTTTTAGAGAACATTAGCCAACATTGTGAGGGTGTTCCTTGTTAGCTGTTTAAGGGAGTAATGGGTGTATCTGTTACAATATCACGGCCAGGTCGTGACACACTCAATGTTCCAGTTGTAAATGACACAAAAGTTTCTCTCCGGAGAGGTTTTATGTTGCAGCTCTTTTCCAGTCAAATGTTTGAAGCTGGTATCATGCCATGAGCTTGTTAACATCTATTGTAAACCTCTTCGCTTTCGGGAAAAGAAATGACTCACTGATTCTTACAGCAATTACTCAAACAATCAACGAGACTTGTTAGTTTACAGCGAACACTGTACAACTAACATCTTGAACTGATTTTTTCATAAAGAGTTTTTGACAAAATAATCATGCAAAACAAAGAGAAGCAGCAACTACACAAAGACACGCACTCACTACATCAAAATGTTGTCTGGAGATTTGAGGTTTTTTATGATAGCAGCACATCTACATAAGACACAATAAAAACACAATAACATAAGATGTACGGTAAGCTAATAATAAATGAACCTGCAACCTCAGAGCTACGATTGTTGTGGAATTAGCAGCTAAGCTACTGCAACACAGAACCAATGCACAAGAATTATAACATTAACTTACCATTGAGAAACTGACATATGAGTTGTTTATTTCAATTATTAAAATAACTAGTTCCCACTAAAGCTGCACGACTAAACAAAAATGTGCACTTCTTGACGGTTGCACACATTTTCATAACCCTCTCTCATTCGCCATAAAATATGCATCAATTTATATAACGCATTATATAATGCAGCCATTGCGCGAGATGCGCTCTGCTGTGCTGTGTGCAACGGCTAATTAAGCCATGCACTGCAAACACAACAGAGAGCGCAGAGGGGCTAAATTTAGGATCCACCCAGAGCCCATCTGCAGAACGAGAGGCTGGGGAGGCAGCGGGAAAAACACGGATGGACCCAGATCCGCCTCTGACATCACACTGGGAAAACTGCCTAAGAGTTTGTTAGGGAGAAAAATACAGATCTGCAGCAACCAGGTTGAAATGAACAGAGAGAGAGAGAGAAGGAGAGAAAGTGTGAGAGAGAAAGAGTGTGTGTGTGTGTGAAAGAGAGAGAGAGCAAGGTAGATGAGGAGAGACAGAGAAAGAGAGAGCGAATGCATCATCTATGCTACACCAAGTGCTTAAAGCACATTCACAGCCAGACGTGACAAAATATTCGGAGACAGAGAGAAAAAGTGTCAGAAAAAACATGATGAAGGGAAGAAACAGCAGTGAGAGGAAGGAGAGAAAGTGAGGAGAGAAAGAGAGCAGTAAAGGGGGGCAGATCTGTGGTTTGAAGTGGCCATGATGCAGGGAAAGAAACAGAACTGTCTCCCCTGTATGCCAGCTGTCCGACAGTTCCTCTGAACCCGCCACAGGAAATCAAGTCATCCAGCCGCTGCCAGGCCTCCAGATCTATGTATTTACACAACGCTGACAGTCTGAGCCAATAAAGCTCTCTCCTCAGCAGGACACCTGCAAAACGCCAATCCAAACTTTCACATATAAACTTAGACAGGAGTATTTCACACTTTCACACACAAACAAAGTAGCACATGTGAGCTTTCGTTCCATAATTGGGAGTTCCCCTCACGACCGGGAGCACGCCATGTCCCTATAATCCCAAAGAGATTTCGACAGAACGCTTCCATGCCCATTTAGTGCTAATGAATTCAGTTATGCTTCCTGTACCAATCCACGGTCTCTGAGGGACATTGAGTGACGAACATCACCTCAACTAGCTTTTAAAAACACAACATTTTCCTACCTTAACTTTCATCCCTGGTCCTTCAAAACACGCTGCAAACAGGCCCAAAACACATTTAAATATCAGCAGAAAAAACTGATAGGATTACAGTCTTGAGCTGTAAAATGTGCTGTTTCAGTATTTAAACACCACAGAGCAGAGAAGATTCCCCAACCGACAGCTTTAAATTCAGGAGCAGATTACATAGCCACAGTCCCACAAACACAGACCCATAGGGTAAATCCGCCTGAACTGAGTGTATATAGTCATCTAAAAGCAATAATCTTGGTTTTAAAAAAAAGTCAATTATTTTCCCCTATACAAAAAACTATTTCATATATTCATATCAAATACATGCATTGTAATATAATGTAATGCAATATAATTCTCAGTGAAAGCACAGAAGACTGTAATCAGAAGACTTCCTGTATTTGTCTCCCTTCACACCGTATATAAACCCAATGCAGTAACACTTCATGTTGACAGACATACACAAGAGAGCCACAGAGGGCCTCTGGAATCAGAGTTATCAGCTAAAGAGCTGAGATCTTCACCTACAGCCCACACTCCTGACCTCTGAGAGTCCTCTTCAGTCCCCGACTGACATTAATCATGAGAACAGAGTGATTCCTGCAAGAGCTCGAGGGTAAGAGAACAAGCGTCCCCATACGCTACTTTGCTACAGGAAGGGGGGCTACAGCATCCACCAAACCAGAGTGCCACAACCGGTCCTCAACGCCATGGAAACCATCACCCTGGGAGATCGGATGCGACTGCGATTCTTGGATGGATTGTGGGGCCCAAATTAGAAGGTGAGATTAGAGACTGGCTATGTCAGTTTAACAACCCTGCCAAGCTCACAGATGGAACGAGGAAACAGAGAGAATTGAGATAAGGTGAAACCCCCTCCTGCCATGCTACCGGTCCAGCCCTGCCAACATCCAGCCCTCCAAAGACGACGCCTCAAGCCTCGTTTAAAAAGTTCCTGCTTGCCATCCAATTTGTTTTGGCCAGAGGGTGAGAGAATAAGTGAGGGATGAGATATTTTTGTTTAAACCCTTTAAAACTGAAGCGTCTCGCATCTTACAGACATTGTAAAGTGGATTGTAAAGTGTTATTTCTCCTAAGCTTTCAATGCTAGTAAAATCTTTTCAGGGAACAAGCAGAAACCTTGTGACTAACGCAGTTTTGCATTAGGCTGGCGCACCTGACATTTCAAAGGAACAGAATTTCGCAGTGTTTGCACTAGCTTACACATGCACATACACGAGCTCACACAAGCAGTCGGCGGAGAGCAGATTGTTGGCTCAGGCAGGAAGCTGAGTGCATTCGGCGTGGGCTGCTGGGAGCACCAGAGACCCGACACTGTGGCAGCTCACACTTCCTAAGCCCTCGCAGTATGATGTGTGCTTGTGTGTGTTTGTGCACGTGCACCAGCAACACCTTTCACCCAAGAACCTGCATCGCATCATAGGTTGAGAGGGGAGATCAGTCATGGATGACATCACACCGAGCGAGTGACTCCCCCTCTCTGGCGAGGAGGCATTTTCTGATTGGTGATTGGCTGGATAAACTACAGCAGGCAATTGGAGCAAAACAAAACACATACAAAGGATTTTGTAGTCTAAAATCTGTCTGCGGTTTCTCTCTCAAAACAAAGCATGTTAACAGGGTCAACTGTGAAGAAGACCAGATGGATTTAATAGAATAAACACGCTCTAATAACGCCAAAACACTGCTAAGCACTGGCCTATATTATTTTTACACGCTTAACATTACTGGTAAAGAACAGGGCTGGAACTGTTTTTATATTGGGCTGTCAGTGGCATAACGTCTCTATCTGTAGCGTTTTCTGTCAAACAGTGGCCCTGGCAAGCTGGCTGACGCTCAGACGAACAAAAAGCCTCAGTTTCTTCAGTCAATCACATCCGAAAGGATTTCAGGAACGTCATAAGCACAGTTACCCCCCCCCCCCCCCCATCGTGCTTAAAAGAATCTCTGCTTTCAGAGCATCCCGACACGCGTCAAGGTAAGGGCTCATCTCCTCCACTAATATTGTCAGTGTTTTATGTCTTTTTCAGTGTTGAGAAACAGGGAAGGAGATCAGCACACCAAAGCAGACAGCTCTGGCTTTGAAGCGGCACGCGCTGCAGATACGGCGAGCGCTTGCACTCGTCAGAACCCGTGACACTGCGTTTGACGGCACAAGTGCGCTGATCAAGAGCTCCGGGCTCAAAGGAGGACTCCTCCCTCCCTTCCTCAGCACTCTTGTGATGAAGAGGAGCTTAACACAAATCAAACCCAAAGACTCGACGATGCTACGAATGCTTCTGCATCTAAATGCCTCCATCACGAGACGCACATGCCAGGCAGCCCACCAGAACTTCTCTGAAGAGCTGCTGGACCCTTCAACTGCTTGACTGGAAAAACGTTATAAAAACCTTGCAAATATTAAACGTAACTGTTTTTTTCCAAAAGTAAAACAACGCGTAGATTTTAAATCTTGCCTGAAAGCACAAAAACAGTCCCATGATGCTCTAGTTTCCAACATGCTAATATCTGCCTGCAGGGACTGTTGAGGTGGAAAAAAACAATAAATGGCACGTCAGGTGAATAAATACTGCGGTTTCCAGCACTTTGATACAGTAACTTTGATTCATAAAGTCTGTACAACTGTAAGAGTTTCCTTACTGTCAGAATCATAACCTCAACAAAAAGGAAACAAAGCTATATGTCAACACAGCACAGCAACACAACCTCAAAATCTGACTTCAGCAAAAAGCTAAAAGGAATTCAGAAGCTCTTGTTTATTAGTCACAATTCCAGCCAAACGACAGAGCTGAAGAGACAGTCGTTTCGATTAGCCTGTTCTCTGCTTTCATCGTCACTTAAATACAAGCAAAAGTGACTGACACATGGAGCTGTACTACACCTGTAATCACCTTTCATGTAAGAGAGAACAAAGAGCTTTAATACGTTTCTCTGCCCGCGTGCCATAATTAAACTTTGGCTTCTATTAATCCCAGCAGTAAATTGGAGCAAGAGAAAGATTTAACAGACCCTTCATCATCACAGCCCGTGAAGGTTTCAGTTTAACTAAAAACGTTCAGAGCAGCCGCTTCGCTTTCGTTTTCTTATTTAACAAAGAACAACAAAATATTACAGTAAACAAAAGACCTATTAGAAAAATAAATAGATATGAAAATGATTCAAATGTTATTGTTAGTTACGCATTTAGTGCTTCATATTTCAACCTTCAACATTGAGAAACAAAATGCCAAATATCAGTTTCAGTTTTGCTAACAAAAACTTCAAGATTTAGTTTTTAAACCTGTTTTGGATTCACACATGCTGTTGTTTGTTTCCTGACTTGCTAACATCTCAGGACATCTCTTGGCCGCATCTTTAGCTGGAGAGACCAGCGCTAAATAATCACAGAATCTCTGAGTGTCATCCACCACAAATTTGTGTCAACAGAGACACTGTCCAGCCTGCGCTGTTAAATCAGCTCTTCTCTGTACCGCTATGGAGTGTGAAGGACAGCTGCTGAGGAACAGCGTGACATCGCTAATGACAGAATGTTGGATTAATGACCTGCACGGATCAGCCAACAGCTCAGTGTGAGAGAGGATTCATTCCCGGCAGGCCACTTATGGTGCCGGCGGTGGGGGTGAGCGACCCCCTTCACGTCCCTTATCACAGGCCAAATCCTCCATATGCAAGATTGTTGAATGACAGATAACATACTGTAGGGATTACCTGACTGATGCCGCGTAAACGGAACGAGGCTCCACGCGTTTTTAAATGCAGGTCACCTTGAGAAGATAATCTATCAAAACAGCCCTGATCAAATAGATAGCTAAGCAAACAAATGAAACCCTCTTGCTATCAACCAGAGAAGCGTATGCTGGGCAACCGGGGCAGAGCCATGACTAGATGATATGATAAAAAACAACAACAAGGTGCCACAAATGAGTCTCAGTAAATGTGCAGAAATCTTTCCTCATCTCACCGGTACAGTGATTGCAACATCGCCCGCTCGCCCCCCGCCGCACCATCGGCTCTCTCCTGGCATGCGGGTGGCACGTGGGCGTGTTGAAAGCGAGGGGGCGGTACTTTTGCTCAGTGCTCAACGCAGCTGCACAAACTCAACAGTCTCTGCCAACCAATCCCACCAGCTCTCAGCACCACCTGTTCCACAAGCAGCTCAGAGAGAGAGAGAAGCCCAGATCTCCTCAGTTGACCCTCAGTGACTCTCCTGTTCTCCTGCTGTCTGACAGAAGTCATTATTCTGAGCAAACACAGTTAATCATTAGCTGTTAATGATAAAAACTTCCATCATTCAGCAACACGTGATCACAGACAAAATAATGACAAAACTAGGAAAGAAAATGTTGTACAAAATATTATAAAAATAAGCAATATACAAAATTATATATATAACAAAACAAGTCAACCTAACTAACCAACCAACTAACTTTACTTAGTAGTTTATTTGTTCAGGTACCATCAAGTCTTTCATTTCAAAGCCATCTCGTGCCTCTTTACATCCACCTGGTGATCTGCACATGGGTATTAGTAATGTAATGATGTTAGTAATCTAATGATGTGGATTATCATGCAAATTAGCGATGCATTCTCTGGGTCATCTGCAGATGCTGGCTGGATAACACGGGGAGCGAGACATGAAGCCTTTACCAATTAAAACAGAGGATTAGGTTAAAGAACTATGGCATGAGTGCCTCTTTGTTTGCTTATGACACATCGCATATCCGGAGAGAGATAACGGTGCGTAGGGGAGCCTATGAGATACGCATCATCAGAACTGGAGTAGCATGCAGCCGCAGCCACAAATGGACCATCGCGGTGATGCAACAGCCGCCGCTGCCTGACCCTAACGCTCCACCTCTAGCTAAGCGCCCAAACGCACACATGTGGGGCCTGTGGCAACTGAGTGGGCAACACAACCGTAGCCCTCCGCCGGGGCGCATCCTCTCTACCTCACGCATGCACCTCGTCAAACAGGAAGCATGCTCCGCTGCAACCCTGCAGCTGGTGGATGGTGTTTGATTTGCATTAGCAGAGAGAAGGAAATGAAATCTGGGCGTATTTCGACTCGGTGTGCGACGCGGTGAGTGGGAGAGCAGGGCAGGACAGTTCCTGCTTGTTCTTGCGCTGCTTTCCATGCGCTTTGCCTACGGACACACGTCTCACGTCTCTGTCCGGCTGCAGGAAGCGGCGGCGCACACGCTTGTTGTCCAATTCTGGACTATTCAAATTTAAAAGCTCTGTTATCTGGAAGTGACAGGAGATAAATAGACCAGCTGAGAGTCTGTGCTGAATATCTACTGTACAGCCTAACAGCAAACAGCCCCTAATACACTCATCTGACCTATTTCCACTCACACATGCTGTCTTTAACAACACTGAACAGTAGAAAAAATGCACTAGGTTGCCCATGAGAGATGATGGTTTAGGTGAATGAGAAAACATGTATGTGTGTGTGTTTCCTTGTGTCTTTGTGTAACTGTATGTATGTGTGTGGGTGTGGGTTCTGTTTCTGATCTGATGAAACACCTGCAGATGCTATTGTTCTGCTTGGGAAAGATGAGACAGGTTTTGGTTCCATGTGGTTTGTTCTTTACATGTGTGTGTGTGTGTTTGTGTGTAGAAACCTTTGCTATTGTTGTTTTCACCTTGTTTGTGTTGCTCTTGCCTCCAGCAGCTAATTAGACAGCAAAGAGCTCCTGTAATCAAAGCACGTGTCAATTGATCCAGAGATTACGGTCCGGCGGCGGAATTAAAGCCTAATGTATTGAAACGATACCGATCGATCCATCTAAGACGACGGGATGTTACTGTCTTAAAAGTTCATCTGTTAAATGTCAAGAGTCCCCCAGCACTGAAACACACACGGGTCATTTTTAAAAACGTTATCTCCTCTCTATTCATGCTCACATAATCTGCTTCCTGTTTTTCATTCTTGTTCTCCCTCTTATAAGCTCCACTAATGCATCTTCTCCATCCATCTGATTCCGTCAAGGACAAAACACAGTTCTGATAGGTTCCCATAGTAACAGAGTGTGTGTTCCTGCTTTAGGGAGCTTTTGTGCATTGTCTCCAGCGGGGAACGCACAAAAGCGCCGGGCTGACCGTCAAGCTCTCGTTTCCCTCAACCTTAAGATCTGGAATACCTGCCATCATTCAAATCATAAAGGTTTCAGCGCTGAGTATTAGCCCAGCTAACAATTTAAGCTGAATTGACGTTTGCCTAGCGTTCCCATTAAGCGATATAAACGTTTTTTATTACTATAACTATCCACTGACAACTCAAGAATAACAATTTTGATACATAAATAAGTTACAAAACGTCTACTAACATTACTGCAAAAATGTTATTGATGAGAGAACTTTACAGAACATTAGCCAACGTTCTAATAACGTTCCCTAATGTTAGCAGGGAGAGAGGTCACGGCTTACTGATGTGCTAGATTCTCCATTAGCATGATACGTGAAAGTGCTGATGAAGAAAGATTCTATAATCACCCTGCGTTTGTGTTTCTGCCCCGCTGTGTGTTTTGGCGAAGCTGATGGCTTATACTGGAGCTAATGGAGGCCTAAATGTATCAAGGAAGGATTTAAGTGATATCAGATAGCATAAAGGAATCATAAACAGACAGCGTGTGGGTAAATTATGCAGTAATACCTGCTCCTTACATCTGAGAGATGGACTTACTGTTTGTCACTATAAAAACACAAACACACACGTTCCTCTGCTAAATGCTGCACATCTGAGGACTACAGTTTTATTAGACGCACACTTCAAATGAATCACACACCACCGTACTGTACCTGCGCCAACTACAAGACTCCTCAACTGTTACGATCCAAAAATAGATGCTCAAGAAAACTAGAACACACACAATCTGGGTAGAAGTGCCTGGACAGAAACCATCATACACTAGAGGAACACAACACACATACGTAATGGAAATAAACGCCGTAGAAGCGTCTAATCATGACAGTTTTCAGAACTGTAACCCACCACAAACTTGGTGGGTTACACCACAACCTACCAAAAAATGGCTCAGTTAGTAATGGCAACGGTATTATTTCTTGTATTTTTATCATTATAGTTGTGACATGACTGTGCCTTGTCTTTTATTTCAAACGTTTTTAAGACTTTATCTTTATATAGTTATCTTTACTGTTATCACACATTAGTCAGTTGTGCTGACGACTCACAGAACTGATTTCCAGCTGATGATGTCATCACGTTCGTGTTGGTCAAAAGTTCAGCTGGTCCCACTAATTTCACAAGAGTGTGATGAGACATCAAACAGAAACAGAGGCATGTTTTCTAACTTCCTCAATATCTCAGCATTATTTTCTCAGCTCATTTTAGCAGCACACGTTTAACTCCTGCCAGTTCCGTCCCTCCGGGCAGCTACAGCAGTAATGGGTCAAAGAATCAGACATTTCACCCTGAGACACCTTCCCAACATCTGCCATGTGATTAAACGTATTGAGCACTTCCTGTTTTCACTGCTGTTCTACAGTGACACTTGGAGACGAAGCTGTACTTAGCCCTGATCCTCAGCATCAGTCTGGGGTAGCAAAACTAAGACCCGCCACCATCACAACTTGGTGCCATCTTAAAAAAACACAACTAAACAAACATCTTAACAATCAGAGAAACTGATCACTAAAAGTGTCCTGAACTATTTTTACCTTGTTTCCTAGGTATCACACAACCACGCTGCAGGTTAACTTAATATTTCATGTTCATTTATTACACATATTATTTAGCGATACAGAACTGTACGTCACATCACTGCATCTAAAGGTGATTTAGCTCAGCTGGTTTTATTGTAGAGCACAAATCTATATGAAACCTCCTTCTAGTCCAAAAGCAGAAACTATATTTTCGAGGGCAGAAGTTCACAGGGATGCGAGATGAATGTAAACACGTCAAACACAGTGACCCATGTTAAACATCCTCTTTCACCCACCGATGACCTCCCTCCTCAAAGAGGATCAGCAGAGTGACCTTTTGACCTCTTCATGCTCACACTCATGCAACAAATGCAACAGATGCAGGTGCAGGTCATGCAGGTGTCACTTTAAATCAGCACATCGCATCACAGCATTCTCAGCCAATGGGAAACCAGCCTGGAAGGCACATTAAAATAAATGACTTAATATTAGTTGCTCAGCAGTACCTGAACTTTACAGAAAAAGTCAACAAAGAAGTTCACCGGTTTGCCTGTTCTGTCACCTCAAGCAACCTGTGGTTGCCTCACTGATTGCTTCAGCCTTAGGTCAACATTTGCTGCCCACAATCCAGCTAACAATTTAGGTTGTAAGAACATTTTCCTAACGTTCGCATTAAGTGGCAAAAACGTTATTTTAAAAATTCTAGGAATGTTTTTTTAACATTCCACTAACTACTTAAGAATAACTTTGGTACATAATCCAAAATACAATGACACTTATGTTACTTGATAACTTCAAGAAAACGTTTAGAGAACATTACCCAACATACTGAGGAAGTTCCTCATTAGCTGGTCATCCATGTCCAGGGAGCTCCACACTGACAAACACACATCAAGGTAGGCATGCAAGCACCACACTCTAAACCAACCAAAACCACATTCAATCTAGTTTCAGTCCAGTTTCAGTTGCCTCAGTGTGGCTGGTGTCAGTGTTGCTGATCCCCCGGCAGGCTTGTGCCTGATGGTTATCACTCGTTCATATGCTTATTTTTTAAACGTGGTTACAGCTCACAGCATGTACTGCCACAAACAGCTCTTTGTACGCCGAGCATATGGCTGAGGGAGACTGAGAGAAAGAAAAACAGAGAAGACTGACCTATACAAAGACTTATCAGGACGCATAAGCTACGTTTCAAAACCTATTGAGCTGCCTGCATAGGCTGCTGCCTTCTGAGGTTGCATGTTAAACATCATAGAAGCTTGTAAATAGGTTTTGGGACATTCTGCATGGACAGAACTGACAGATTACGTACACAAAAATGTTATAATTACTATAAAAGTTATAAATCACAATTACCTTTAATAACATTTTTTTTGTTTTTCACTGAGCTTGCCGCAGTGCATTGTGGGATGGCTGTGTCTATGAGGGATTCACATAATGCTACCATGGAATTTGGTCAAATTGCAGTATTACAGTAAAAGCAGCTACTTGAAGTGTTGACACTGTAGGCAACTCACCGGGTTTTGGAACAGAGCTATAGTTAGCTGGTATAGTAGTTATCTGGTTGCTGTGGTAATAGAGTAACACAGAAACCGTAGACCGACCTCACAAACCTGCAGCAACACAAATGCAGCGAGCGCCGGTTCTAGATTAAACAGATTAGAAAGTTCTTTTAACTATTTTCACTTCCTCTTTCCTTTTGTCCCTCTAATTCTCCTCGTTCTTTGTTATCTTCAACTCTGAACAAAGTTCATCACGAGTGAGTGAGAATAATGAGATTCGAGAAATACTTCCCAAAACGCTCCGTTACAATCACTCATATAATGAATAATTAGTCCAACTCAATTACCTGCCGATTAATTATTCAGTTCTATTAACAAAAGCTGGAAAACTGCAGTTTAAAAAGGTGCGAATGGGGCAGAAAATAGACGCTGTTTAATAACAGTAAATCTGAATTATCGCCTGGTTTTGCAAAACAACCACTGCTGCTTTCCTGGGACAGAAACAAAAACACACAAACTGATGACATCACTGTTGAACAAAACTTCACATTAAAATGTCATTATAGCACAAAACACAACAGCATGGGTTACATATATGTTCTGGGACATTATATGAATGATGAAACAAATATGGCACTTAAACACAATGTATTTAACACATACTGTACCTCAGCTTCCTTATGTGACGGTCTGACAATCTAATCCAGGTTCACGCCTTCTTCACACACCCTGTATAGAAACAGAAAAAATGTCATTAGGAGCCTGTGCTACCCTAGTTTTAATATAACACACATGCAGCTACAAATATGCACAGCAATATTCACTCATTTATTAAGTTACTAATCTACAAAGTGTCTGGATTCGATACCCACACATTATCAGCACAGGTATGTCAGTGAGTAAACAAACTAACAGGTCCCGCTGTAAGACAGTAACTTCAGTAAATCAGTACATGTGTCCAGCACGAGTCGGACTCTCTCCATGCCAGACAGCCCACTGTCATTCACTCAGAACCACAGGACTCACAAACAGGCAGAAAGCATCATGTAATATAACCAGCCACAATGCGTTTCATCTGTACTTTCATTCCCATTTTCCGCCTCTGTCCCGGCGAGATGCCCACCTGACATTCCATCCTGCAGACCCACAGGAGCTCCAAATCTCCTCCCTCTCCGCTGAGCCGGCGGCACAAACCCGTGCGATCAACATTCACTCACGTTCTGTGCGACAAACTGTTTCCCTGCTACTGTCTGCAGCCTCCCTCTCTCCCTTACACTCTTACACTCTTTCTTCTGCTCCCACTCCTGCTCCCTTCACTCGCTCAGAGAAAGGAGCGAAAGAGCAAAAAAAACTATCAGGTTTCTTCGGAACACACCGCCGCACTCTGATTGGTTGGCTGGACCAAAGGAGGCGTCAGCCACAGCGAAGACGTACGGGCAGCGGCTGCAGGCATTAAAATAGGTCTCGCCTGCTGCAGAAAATGAAGGGGGCGAGTAAGAGTGCGAGTGAGAGACTACCTCTGTTTCAAAGCAGGAAGGAGGGGAGGCCGTGAGTATTTCCTGTTGTGCAGCTGAGGCGAGCGAGGACGTCACGCTCTGCTTTTGCACTCCGGCTGGGTGTCAACGCAGACGCCGGCTCAATTTGACAACTATTGACTGAGCAAAGTCACCTGATTATTTAACAATATTGCAATAGAGCTCATTATGATGTCTGTTAAAATGCACAGTTGCAGCTTGTAAAGCTGTAGGTAGATGCGTTGTTTCAATGCAGCATGCAATAATCTAAAATGCAGCAAGCAATACAAATATAAATAAACATATTTGCTTGACACATTCTAAATTACTGCACAATAAACTGAAACAATGCATCTACAAACTGCAGTCGTGCTGTTGCAGTGCATTTCAACAGACATTTGTTTGAGTTTCTACCAGAGAATCCAACAGGCAAACCACAATAGGAGATGCATTCACCTACTTAACGCAGACCGTCCTCAATAGGATAACCACGCATGGAATGCGCTTCTGCATGGCCACCATAGATGCATTCTTGCATTCTTGTTATGTAACCTGAAGCAGCAGGTGGAAAAGCACAACACATGCAGGCCTCCACTCCTGCGACATTCCTGTCCATGGTGATACACCTCAAATATTTCCTACTAAATTTAACCTGTGCGCAACAAAAACAACAGCGGTTGCACAATTTAGCATCTAACCACAACTGGTGTAAGCTAAGGTCACTGGTAACACCAACAGTTTTAAAGAGGAAGCAAAATACAGCATGTAAAATTAATTAACCATTACAATATATAACCTGGTTCATCTCATGTATTTAACTTCTCAAAATTTACCAGTATTAGTTCTGGAAACTAGTCTATGTCTTCTAAAACTGACTAGTCTCCATGTGGCCTGGTTTGCACTTGGAAAATAGCTTTGACAACAAAGATTTCCATCAGAGACCATCTGATAAATGAGATCTGACCATCTAAACCCACCTAAACATGAACACATTCGTCTACGTTGGCATTATGGAATGGAATCCGTTTGCAAAACTGAATCTGCTAAAAACGTGACAGCATAGTGTAAACATAAAGCGGCTCAGTTAACCTTCAGAATCAGTTTTCCATGAGAAATAATGTCAAACAAACTGCCAGAAAGCCAAGATGTGTCAACGCTCAAGAGGAAACCAATCTGATTGATTTTGTTGTGGAAAAAATGCGTAAGGACATTTGTCAAACCTCCATCTGTGTCTGCAGCCCCTGATGGATAGATCTCAGGTGATGGAAAACAAAATGAGGTTTATATATCATGTGTCCGTGACAGGAGGGGTGTGTTTACGCATCGCACTGGACATATATGTCATACCAGAGCAAACGCACTGGTTGATCTGTTCAGCATAGTCAAATAAACTCATTTGCCTGATGGGTTGTGAGTGTTTTTGGTTGCACCCTTGACCCAGAGTTACATAATTCAACTCTCCACACTAGCCTGATAAACAACCTAGAGCGTCTTCAATTATTCATAGAACACAATCATCTGCATGATATTGATATAATAAATATTATGCATGACGTTTAAAGAAAATACCTACAGCTAGGTAAAAAAACACCAATGCATATTTATTTG
This sequence comes from Yasuhikotakia modesta, assembly GCA_036877545.1. Classification (NCBI taxonomy): domain Eukaryota; kingdom Metazoa; phylum Chordata; class Actinopteri; order Cypriniformes; family Botiidae; genus Yasuhikotakia; species Yasuhikotakia modesta. Next base: position 22,688 of record JBAJNP010000880.1, on the reverse strand, counting down.
CAACACAACAGATTGGCAATAAATAACAATGAAAGCCAAACAAAGTGTTTCTTCTTGTCATAACATACAGTAAATTGTTACAGGTAAGGGGTCTGAGCGACAGTCGTACGTCGAGCGTCCCCCTCCTCGGGCCCTTCACTGACTGCTAGCGCGTCATGGAACATTCCCGGAACGAGCCAAAGCTCCTCCCACTTTCTGTGCCGCTCACACACATGCTAACGCGGTGTGTGCATGAAAACACAACCACAACATTACACCGACCAAACCAGCTGCCCGCGACTGCCCACGACACGAGCCCGGCCGCGGCTCTGCGTTATGGGCACGTTTGCGCGCATAAGTTTGTTGCCTCACCGGCGGCGCAGTTCGCCGGAATGTTACGCAATCCTCACTATCTGCAAGCGAGGAATCTGGGAATTCCCCATACATCCCAATGAGCGGAGCGGAACCACCCGCAATCCGGTTGCGCTTACAAAACGACGCCAGTCCCTCGGACGCAAAGTAATAAGACGCACAAACACTCACCGGCGCGACGTGTCCGGCCGCTCGCGTGAACGCCAGCATCGCTTCCCGCTCACACCGGATCCAAAGTGTCACTTTAAACGCGAATTACAGATCCAACGCGAGCTGGAGACGCCGGTGCGTCGCGTCTTAGCTTTGGGGAGAGATGACAGCGAGTGCGCGTCTCCCGGACCGGCCGGAGGGTGGGTGGGGGGCGGACGGGGTTATTCCTAGCGCCGCTTCCCAGAATAGAAAAAGCGGCGTGACGGAGAGAGAGAGAGAGATAGAAGCAGCCGGCGTGCGTGCGCGCGCGTCGCGTGGCCGTGACGTCATCGGATCCCCCAGTGCGCGTCCCAGAGTGAGGTGCAACCCGCGGAGCAGCAGGGGAGGAAGAGGAGGAGGGGTTGCAGTCCTGATAGGAGGACGGATCTCTCCTGGCGCAACGCGATGCGCGACAGATGTGGAGAGTTTGGTGTGTGATGCGTCAGTGCCGGCCGTGGCATCAGATCCGCCTGACCTGTAAATCATATCAGAGCAATAGAGACATTGTAAGACATCATATGATTGATTATGGGTTTTATCTGTCCCAACATTGACAATCATTCATGCTGCACCGCACAATCTGTGACTTATTTCAGCATTGAATTGTTTCCATGCTGTCTGAAATTTTCCATTTTCTGGAGCAAAATATGAGTGGCCTGTTTTCCTGCCTCCCTTCATGACACGCGTTTGGGAAAGACGTGAGGTGTCCGTTTCGCTGTCAGTTGTGTATCATTGTTAACATGCATGTAGGCCTTGTTTACCTCCAAATAAACAATGGTTACCAAAGTAAACAAACTTCCTGCTTAGTTACAAAGCTCTGGTTGCTGTGTTGAACTGTGACTGTTTACACTGTTTACAATACAATCTGTTTTGTATTGTGTTAAATGGATTACTGGCTGGGTTGTAGCCGCTTATGTTTCCCATAAGGAGCTTGCGATCCCATCAGCTGTGACCCGGAGCTCCCATCACGATGGCAGTAGGGAGTTTCTCTCTAATCCCGGACAAGGGCATCCCCAAAGAAGCGTGTCTGATTCACTCTAGCATCACTGAGAGAGCGCACAGACATAAATCGGTGTTGCCGGACGGTTTAGGCGTCGTAGTCGATGGCACGATCCCGCAGGAAATAAAAAGGAAATGTCTGTTCTTGACCCAGAGGGCATGTTTCATCAACATTTATCAAGTCATCTCGCTGCACTGCGGAGGCTCACCACATACAGCGTGTTCCCTGCGGCACTGAGCCGCTCTCAGCTCATCACCGGTGGGCCGGATAAAACACAGCGCTGGTATAAACGTTTGAATGTCAGGAGTCTCACAGCGCTGCTGTTTCCCAGAAGCTCCACCGATTATCATCATTTACATACGTGTGTTTCATCACTAGTACACAATTATTTGCCTTTTTTGGACTATTAATATTGTTATTGTGAATGTGTGTTGAGCCCTTTTGTCTATGAGTGTGTGAATCAAAAATATACAATAAAATGTTTTTAGATCTGGGTCTCAAAATATCTAAACATTTACGTTGTGGTTGATTTGTGGATACAGAAGACACAAAACCAAAACACTAGTTTTTAAAACTCAAACTCACTCATTTTAAAACTTCACATTTTTATGTTCTGTTCTCATGGCTATTATTGAGCGTCAGATGTGGGAAATATACAAACTCTGGTCACACGTAGCGCTTTCCACACAAACTGTCATTCTTACAAATGCCTTTCATTTCCTGTGCTTACAGTCATCAGTACAGCCTCTTGTGAAATAAATGCAGACCTACAGCACCTGAAATCTCAGATACGAGACCAGACATCACTAGCTTTGGATTTCCTCCTGTTTTTTGCAGACACTGAGGCCCTATTTCTCACAATCTCACATTCACCTGCACACAAACGTATACGACACATAAGAATTTGGCCCAAGGCTCTGTGTGTTTCTTTAGGAGACACCCACAGCTCCACACCGTTCTCTGGATCCCAGACGTTTTATGCACATGCCTGAACATGACAGAAAAATATGTTAATAAAGGTCAGTTTGTGTCGGGCACTAATGTGGCATGAGAGTGAATCCCTGTCAGACGACTGCTTGCATCTCTCGGACCTCAGGCTGTGAAACTGATGAAGGCCTGACAAGCGAACACACCCTGACGTCTGACTTAATAACATTACAAATATCTGCTGCTTTGTTGGGGCCGCTGACTATGAAAGCGTTTGACGCTGTGATTCATTATTTGCTCACTTGCAGGATTATTATCCAGATCACTGGTTGATGAATCACATGTGTGATATAAGAGTTCATGACAAAACCTTTCAGATGAACCCTTTCAGTTCTTACACAGTTTGAGACTTTTAAACGCAGTTTAAAACTCATGTCGTCTCAGGAGCGGCTGTAAGACGTCTGGTGGCTGTGAACGGTACTGCAGGGTTTCGTGTTTTTATTTTTAAAGTAGTTTATTTAGTCTATTACTAAAATGCGATATGTATGAACTGAACTACATGAGCACTTGCTCAAAATGCTCAAATACATAAATGCAACTGTATATTCAACATTTGTTCTGCACACACAGTCTGATCTCTTAAACACATAAATGTCTTTTCAGGACCCCAAACAGCACACAGGACCCCTAAAGTTTTCCACGTTTTTATGAGATCACAGCGCAGCAATTGCGGAGTCCTCTGTCCCGCGAGACTCAGGCTCAGCGTTTGAAGTTGCCAACTGACACAAGCGATAAACACTGAGGCCTGGCAGCAGCTTTTCCACAGCGGATTTGGCACATGTGAGTTCTGTTCTCATTTTCCCACAGATCAGACCGGTCATCACATTCTCACCATCAGAGAGATTGTTTTGACAGCTAGCGACCGGTTTGTGACTTTTGCTTGTCTGTCAAATGCATGAAGGGGTTTTCACACTTAACCCCAGATTAAGCTCATTTTTAACCCTGGATAAAGAAAATTCTTCACACTTGTAATTTGGAGACACGTGTTTTAAACCCCGGGTTAGTAAAAAACTGCCACAGGTGGGGGATAGCTCTGCTTTGGTCCAAAAGGATTCAGTGAATGAGGCTGTGCTAAAATCTTACATTTTTTATCAACAGGCAAATGATCATAAACTAAACAACATTTAAACCCCATAAAAACACGTTTTATAAGAAACCTCTGCACACATTCGTTTCAGCGTCTGTGAGAAAAAAATATTTGCTTTTTTTCCCACATTTATTGACTGATAAACAACCTGAAGAATTAACCAATAAAAACAGAGGAAAACATTTTGTGCTTTTTTTCTAAACAAGAGTGTGTGAACAGGTAATGGAAATTTTGTGCTGAGAAGAGGTGTGTTCATTTTATTATTACATAAATAATACAAAAATGTTCAACTGAAGTTACGGCAGGAACGTTTATGATAACTTTGAAGAAACATTGAAGAGAATGTTCACGTTCGCTCGTGTTCTGACGGTATTGAAGGTTTCTGAGAACGTTTAATTGGCAAATCCAGGACAAAGGAGGAGGAGGCGGGCGAGCGAGCAGATGTGTGTGTTCTCTCTCTTCATTAGATGGTTGGACTGACTTTGATGTCTGCAAAGAGGAACATCAATGCTCACACCAGCGTTTGGATCCCGACAGGACTGCTGTAAACAAACCAGCATTTTAATGAGGCCCAATAGACTGTTTAAAAGAGCCACGTGCGTCTCAGTCAATCTCTTCTTTAGCATGTTGTGCTTATAAGAGCTTCTGAGCAGAAGCTGAGAATCTGTCTGCAGATCTGAGGATCGAGGAAAAGAGATTAGCATGTTTTTACCTCACACAACTCCAGAAGTCAGATATATTGCTCTCCGCTGTGCCTGTGTACAGAGGGTCACTGTCTGAAACTCTCTTCAGATGCGGTTGTGTAACGGTTAGCGTCACACATTTTATTGCTTAAGCTGGGCTGTGAAACAGAAAAATGAAACAGACATATAGAAAGTAGATCAGGCCACACAAACCACAATGATGTCCTCTCAGACGCTCACTGTTTTTATTATCTACTGCATTCACTCAACACTGTTATTTATCTGTCCGTGTTAATTCATTACACAGGTCTGGTATTGAATGACTGAATGTGAAGAATACAAGTTGGTATTTAAGAAACAAGTTTTCTAAAGAGCATCACAGGAACGCCCAGCTAGATGGATTTTCAAGCATCTGACTCTTGGCACTGTATGACATTCATAAACACGCTGTACTGGGTTCTGCTCAACAGAACCACACACTTATTTTGGACTTGAAATCTGAGCCTCGCATTTGAGTTTGAGGGCCAGTTGCGAGCTGGAGTCTCGGGTGGCTGGTTGGTGCACTTTAGAGCTGCATGCACATGTCACTGAAGTGCACTTACTGTGAACAAGTCTACAGCGGATTTGGAAACTCTTGCACGCTCCCCACTGCTAACCGCACACTGCAGACCACTCATGCACTCTGGAAGACACCATCAAACCCTACAGTAGGTGAAGAGCTAGCACAGCAGTTAGCAGACCTTATGTTTGCTTTTTATCTTCTCACTTTCCTGACAGGGCCTGGAGTTGAGTTGAATAAATATGAGGTTTAGATGTTTCTTCACTTCTACACTTGTTTCAAACGCTGGTGTGTTTCTGAAAAGCAATAACAACAAAATCAGTTTGTTGTGAGTGGATTTGTGGAAGATTCCAGTTTCATAACAGTTTGAAATGTGATGGATAAATGCATTATGAACATCACAGCCTGATGTACAAAAATCACCCTGACTGAGGTAATATAGGGATAAGGCTGAAATGGGAACACAGCTCAGATGACAGGATGGCCCAACCAGAGCTTAAGTTTAGGCAGGATTTTTTATCCTCATTCCTGACAGCTCAGTTCTGGGAATCATTTGTCTGTCTGTGGCAAGGGATTTTCCACTGTAAACCTCTTTGGCTAAGTTGTGCTATAATGCAGGTTGAGTGGTGGCAAAACTCAGTGTTACCATCTGTCATCTTAAAAACAGTGATGGACTCAAATAGGCAATTATAGACTCTAGTAATACAGTTCTGAAATAAATCATTCTATCAAAGTGTCTCAAAGTTCAGCTAAACAAACTGTTTGAAACTATTAACTACCCAACAATAGTTTCCCCCTTGATTTGAAGAATAAATACATTTTGAATAAATGCATCTGCTGTATTGTTGCACTAAACTAATACACTAGAAACAGGAGGTTAAATTAAGGAAATTATGACGTAATTTAAAAATGCATCACATTTCTCCACGTCGGGCATGCGCCTGAACAAAGGATACCTGCACACGTGTGCACTGGCAACGATGCTCGTTACTATAGCAACAACCTCCCGGCTCACTCCCTGCACTCTCGCCCGGTGGCTCCCAGATACCGGCATCCCTCCGTCAACAGAAATTTCCTGAGACTGAAACACGACAGGGGAAGGAAAATGGGGCTCATCCCGTCTCAGATCCTGAGAGCAGCGATTCTCCTCTCGTATTCCTCCATCCTCTGCAAATATAAAGCCACAGACATGCTCGCGCAAACATAGAAGTTTCTAACCTTCATACATCTGTTTTTTGTATATCTCCACAATGCATTAATGTACACAGTCCCCGTTACGCCAGATTCCCACAATCTCCAAACGCGAACCCAAATAACCTGACGTCATATTTACAGAAGATCATTAAAGGTTAATCACGTGACATAATGCCTTTTTAAATCTCTGACGATGATGTAATGCTTTGCATACCTCACACCCTTATTAATAATAAATCTATTCTAAATGGTTTTGATGAATTATAATCAGTTCTCAAAAGAAACACCATGATAGATGCATTTACGGTTTATATACGGATCTTCTGGAACCATACAGAGCCAGCATATGTAAACACACACATACACACACGGACCCTCAGGACAGTCTGTGAGCCAATGACTCATGTTTTCCACATAAACGCCAAACAGTGATTTTTTAATAGCCATAATACTGAATGCAAACCAGCAATAAAAGTTGTTTTGTTACACTGCACATCTGTTCCAGGGCTTGTTTGCTAATTGCTTGTCTTGGAATAAATCTGGTGCAGATATTGAAAAAAATAATGTTATACTTTTTATAATTCATGAGAATCACAAGTTTGTTAAGTGCATTATGTTTGGGGAAATGTTTTGATGCACTAAAGACACAATAATGACAAGGTTAACGTAAATGTTCAAAAAGTCCAGCACAGAATAACTTGGAGAGATAAGTGATTTATTGTTTGTGCTGCATAACAGTGCATTGATGAATTATGACAGCATTTAAAGACCTCTGACATCAGTTACAGCGTTGCTATAATAAACCTGGATGATGCTCAGTGTGAAATTATTATTAGAACAGGCGATAAAATCATGTCATCTTCAGAGTTTTGATGATCTCAGCTTGGCACAAAAAACACAGTTATGTCTAAATCAAACATTCTCACTAAAACATCTACAGTGTCTGATTCACTGCAGTGCTGGTAATGCAAAAACACAATTAACAGTTTTAGGTTGTACCAATGTTTCCCTAAAGTTTTCATTATGTAACAAAACAATCAAAACATCCATTGCTTGGCTATGAAATAATTTATTTTATTCTGTAACATTTTTAAAACATTAAACTAACTACTTAAAAATATCATTTTTATATCCATGACATACAGTAAATATTCTACTAGCATTCTGCAAGAACGTTGAGAAACCTTTAGAGAATGTTAGCTAATGTTAATGAGAAGGTTCTTTTAGCCGTTGAGACTGTGCCACTTTGATTTCAGCCATTTATGTTTTCATTAGACTTCATCAATTATTAAATACAGGGTCTCAGAATTGGGTTTCATTCTCATAATAGACACTTGAGGCCTGAGATAGAGTTAAAAGCTCTCAGTGTCTCACATAAAGGCACCTGGTCCGGTGTGGCGGAACCGTTCAGTGATCTGTCACTGAGATAGTCAGAGTTTAATTAGCAGAGATGCACAGATGTCCCCAGTGCATCTTACTATGATGAAAGATTTTACTGTAAATGTCTGAATCAGCTTTACAGATCAAATGTTGCATGTTTACATTTTCTCGTGAGATCAGTCCTGAGTTTCTGAGTCTGTTTTTAGATACTGAGAAAGATTATCTGACCCAGTTGTAGTTGAAAATATCTCAGCCTCTAGCCAGCAATTCATTACATCTCACAGAGACGCGTGTCTCAGTTCAGGAATCATTGTGGTTATTTATAAGCACAAAATAAGCTTTTGTACGGCTAATAAATGATTTTATGCGTTTAAAAGCGACATGGCTGGTATTATAGCAGTTTTTAACTTCAGTCGTATGAGGAAAGGATGGGCAACCGTTTGTAGCTGCGCTGAAGCAAAGATCAAAAGAATTAGTGAGGACAGAGGAAGAAAAATAGGTCATTTTGGGGAACAGTAATACGGCTTTAAGACTTTTATGGAAAAGGTTTTAGACAAATCGAACATTGATGTTGAACACGGAGAGCTCGTAGGATCTCAGCTGGGCTTCTCCTGTCTTCAGACGGCAGGAAACAAATTTAGGATCAGGAGGATAATGAGGAATAAAATATTAAAGCGTATTAATGGGACTTTTTTTGTAAGCTGGATAATATCTGCAGATATAATAATGAAACCTGCAAAATGTCTTTCCATCTCACACGAACGCCAAAGCAATTTCTTAACACTCTTATCATGACGGCCCACTAATGGAAAGAGAGCTTAAAAAAGACATTATCTTAAGACAAGAGAGAGGTTGTGATGGGACAACGGTGTATTAAATCTATTCCAACGCCGGTTTCTCGGGCTGCTTTTGCACTGCAGAATTACAAAGCCTGTCAGTCGCATCTGTATGTTGTTCTGTTTCCTGTGATGTGAGATTGTTGCTCTTGGAAAATGATGTCACTTACACTCAAATCTATTTCAAGCGACAAATAATGAATTCTTGCTTTCATCAAGTTTGTCTTCAGCTTCCCTTTGTGTTAGTTTTAAAAGATGGCTTTGATTTTGTATGTTGGCGAGAGGCTCTCAATAATAAACAGAAATGTTAGCTTTAATATCTGCATCCATATTTTATCCCGAGGGAAAACAGTTTTACAATGACATGTTTACGTTTCTCCAAAAATGTAGTTTATAATATATCAAAATATCAAAAAGGTTTTCTTAGGTTGTTAGAGAAACATTTTATTGACATTACAGAACAAAATAAAAAACAACCAATGATACATCAAACATTGACTTTGACAAATATTGGCTTTCTGAACATTTCTAAAACATTCCAAATAACATTCTTTCATTCATTCATACTTAGTGGAAATGTTAGAGAAACGTTTATGCAACCTTGGGGTCTGTGTTTTGACGGACCTCTCCTGTCTTCTGTCAAAGGGCAGCGCCTGTATGGAGCAGCAGCGGCAGCTGAGGAAGCTGATTGGCCAGCGGGATTGGATGATGGCTGTCCTGGCCTTCCCTGTGGGCGTGGTCTGTACAACCCACCAATCAGACTCTCTCTTTCATTCCGTGAAAATTCTCTTCATTTGTACCGAATCATGACCTGGAAAAAACATGAGGCTTATGAGTTTTTGTTGAAGTCCAGATAACATCAGTGTTTGGAATCAGCTTTAGAAATTGGGATTAAACATTATATAAAAGCATCGGCCCGATCCATTAAATATAGATTGAAGTGGCTTCCAAGAAAAATACAGGAGATTTAGCCTTTTTATAAACCCTCTTGAGCAAACATAAGTCATTGGCTGGCAGTGACAGTGCGGTTAGTTTAAAGTGTGTGAACCTTCATTCAACTCCCAGCCGCTGAGTCTCTTTGTTAACGTGTGGGAAAGAAAAAAGCAGTACAGTAATGCGACGTGAATGCAACACTTTGTGTGAAATCCCTCCCCTCACGTCACTGACATTAAGATGTGATACCGCAGCTGAACAGAGGCCAGCATTCAGGAGACATTTGGAGGAATTGTTTGGTGGATATGAGACAGGTTGTGTAAAGAGGCCTATAGAAGCTACAACACTGAACAGCACTAATGCATGAGTGACGCTTTCATATATTGCATCCACAAGTATTTAAAACAACTGTGCAGTTTTTACATTCAGTTTACTAATAGGATACATAATTAAATATATTAAAATACTAATACCATTAGTAAGTATATATACTAGTAAATATAATAATATGTATTGTATACTATATTAAATACTATAGTATACTATGCTATATAGTGTAGTGTGTATAAGCAATAGTTGTTAAATATCAAACAAAATGTTACATCTGTAGCTACAAACTGTGCATCCCAGCTAACAATTTTAGCTTGCCAGAACGTTCCCCTAATGTTTCTATTACAAAATAAAAAATGTTACACGTTACAAATGTTATTTTTAAAGTAGGTGAGGTTAAGTCTTATTCATCAGAGGTGAACACACAGCAGGTGCCTGTAGGTCTGTATTTACACCATCAAAACACTGAATCATCTCGTATCTCAGAGGCACAACAGGGAAGCAGACAGAAGAGTCATGAGCTGCAGGTCAGACAGCATCTGTACTCGCTCACAACTGCTATATTTGGACGTGTTTGTTCATGCTGTTTTACATACGATCCCTCACAGACACCAACACGCATCGTGTTTAATGTACAGTTTATTTTGCTTTGCAAATCGAGTGTGTGTGTGTGTGTGTGTGACGCCCATCAGATAGTTGGAAAATAGTAAATTGTGCTCACAAATGTCTTGTCTGACGGGCCTAATATTGTTTAGGGGAAAAAGGGGGATTTTTAAGAAATGCTTGTCTCTGTACTTCCTGTTAGCAGTCACCAAATAATTAGGCTGTCTGTGTCAGTAAAAATGTTAAACTAAACGTTTGAATAACAATCAAAGCACCAGGCAATAATGCTGGAAAAATTCCTTAAACATTGAAAATGATATTTTCGACCTATATTTGTTAATCAATGGAAACAATCTTACAACCTTTAAATTGTGGCTCCTCACAGTGGCACCTGTTTATTTGTGCACGGCGACCATCAGCCAGGCAATGGAAACCAGCGTCCTGCAAAATAATCACAGACATCCAATCAAAACAGAATCTGTCACTCGTATTTGAGGCCTAATACAAATGGAACAGTTTGGGATTATGGCAGAGGAAGAAAAACGTCTCACTCTCAAACACTTTCTCTGAAGACGTCGTGTGTGTGACGTCCTCACGAGCTTAACGCTGCCCTACACTGAACACTCTGAGCCAGGATGAGGCAGGAATCTGACGGAAAACCCGCTGGGAATCTCAGGCAGGGATTGGGAACAATTTAAAGTGTTTGCAGGGAGCAAGGAGCCTTAAACGCTCCTCTAAAGATCTAATGAAGTTGCAATTTACTTAATAGAGTCACAATTAAGGTAACTGATGAAAGACAGCGTGCAAGAATCAATTACTGCTGCCTGTTGTCTACACTGAACATGCAGCTAAAATAATAAAGAAAAAATATTCTTTCTTCTCTTACTTTCTTTGTAACAACTGAGGCATGCAGTATTAAGACTTCTGCACTTCTTCTTATACTTAAAATTGAAGAAAGTGACAAAAAATGAAGTTTCTCTGTGGAGAACGTTCTGGAAATGTTTTTTGGGCCGCAGGGACCTTGAGACGGAGGAGTTTGGATTGCTAAGGGTTGACCCAGGAGAGGAGTAACCTTACAGCTGAAAACAATTTCAGATATGCACCACGTTCCAGATTAGCCCGTCTGCTACGCAACGGCTGAAGGAGGTTCCACTGTAAATATTTTGAGGCATTCCATGGTACCACAGCTGTTTGTGTACCGCTGCTTCCATGGTGACGCCTTTTGTTTGCAGGGCCACTTTGACAGAAACTGTGACTAAGACTCAGAAACGAGGAAGAACAATCAGTCAGGAGTCACATCTAAACCAGCGCTCCTTCTGCACTTGTGCATGTATATTTTTGCCCACCGGTGAGACCCCCACAGCAGGGAATTTATTTTTAACAGTCTGCTGAACTGGAAACAGGAAATGGAACAATGCAAGAAAAAGATTGCAGGGCAAACAGGGCAAAACAACTGCTTTAAAGTCATTTCATCTGAACGCAGGAGACACATCTATAGTTATGCTACTGTATGGCTTTTTTTAGGCTACAAAGATGCTAGGAACTTTTTTGGACTATTTATATGATCCATGTAGACACATGCAAATATTTGTGAAAATGAATCAAATCATCTATAAGGAGTGAACTGACAGGAACTGACATGAAAAGAGTTTTGTGTCAAAGAAAGAAACAGTTTCTCTGTTTTGAATCTGTCAGATGTATATTTGGCTTCTAACGTGGTAAAAACACAGAACGCATTCAACAACATTTCAAGAGGCTCACGTTATACTTTCATGGCATCACGGGGGGGCAGTTTACCTGCATCAAAGTATCGGTGACAATAATCTCACCCCCCTGTGTAATTACCCCACTGCAGAGAGAGGCCTGTCACGGGAGCCTCGTGCTACGCCAATGCTAATGCCAGCAGACCCCCGCCGAGCAGCCCCTGCGTTCAAAGCGCATCACTTAAAACACGTACCACAAATAAACAACATACACCTCCGCAGAGATCCCTGTTTAAACAACAGACTCAGAACCACGGCTGCCCCAGCTAGTTCTCAGAACGTTAGCTAATGTTCTCTAAAAGTTATTTCAGAAATATTCTTCAGTAACATTAGTAAAACGCTTTTTAATGTTATCTCACATATATCAAAAACGTTGTTCTTAAGATGTTAGAAAACTTGATTTTTAAATGTTCCTATAACATTAAAATTAACATTTTTTACTTAACAGAGACATTAGGGAAACATTCTTACAACCTGAACGTATTTGCTGGAGCACAGAACGCGTTCAGTACGTTTCCTCATGTTTAATTCACAGCAGCTCAGACACACACGGGTCGTTGTGTGACGCCCTTTTATGACTGATTACCTGTGATGAACAGCCCTAAGATCCCCGTCGCCCTTCATTCAGAGCTGATTGTTTGCAGGAAACAAACACGATACGCAGCAACTGCCTTTCCATCGCGTGACCTTGGTGGCACCCGTTTACACAAATTAATCATAGGTTCAGTGTCATAAATATTTACTGCCTGTTTACAGTTTGAGGAACTCAACATTAATGGATGTTCCTGAGGCGGTTTCACGCTGCCTCAACAAACAGCTCAAGCGTAAACATGCTGACGGCCTGTTCACACCAAATACTTAACAAATACACAATGATACTTAAAAATCATTCTACATTTAACAAAATTTAACAGCCCAGCCAATATTTTAAGGTTGTAAGAACGTTTCCCAAAACATTTCCATTAAGTTTGGCCCGTGAAGAGAAACTCACACTGGGAGGGACGAGGCTTTGCAGGCCCTGTGTTAAAGCCTAACCTGTTTGTGGCATTTATCTACAATTTCTTCTCCTGAGTTTGTGGGATGTTGTTTAGAGCAGAAATAGCTTTGCCCACAGGCCAGTCTGTAGAGCGGAGAACCGTCTCCGAGCGGCGCTCCCGCTGCGACTGCCAGCGCGTTTAAACTGTCAGGATAAGTGTTCCACCATTTACAGTAACAAGAATCTTCCCCCGAGTGAGACGGGAAATATATCCATGGCTAAAAGTGATCAGTGTCTCGGATGGCGGCGGCTCTGAGGAGAAACTGGCGTTTGAAGCTCCTCAGTGTTGTTTTCTCTGAAGCTAATAACATGTTTGGTTTGCCACTGTCAGAGGAACCTCAGACTCGTGTTTGCTTAACCAGCATTGTTACCCAGATCTTCAGTCTTCAGAACACCAGGAGGATGAGAAGCAGATGTGTCAGATAGTTTGAGCTCTGCTACACGTTATATTCTTACAGCAGATGCGTGTGGATGTTGCATCAAAATGAAACTCCTACTATAACAAACAAAACCGTCTTAAACGGAAGTGATGCTTCCTAGAGAACAGGGAACGCTCTCAGAACGTTGGCTAACAATTCTATTTAAGTTCTTTAAAAGTTAGCACTTGAGAGTTAACGTTAGTATAACTTTAGCATTATAGATTACACCGTCCAACCACTAGAAATGATCATTTATGCAGATCACTGTAGAAATGACAACAGCCTGACCGTGATGCACTGACACATTAATAAACGCAACAGCCATTATTATGAACGCGAGGCTGTTGACAGATACAGAATCTGATGGTCGTTGCCAACGTACTGGTACCGCACAAGTCCAGACTGTTACTCCACACATCACTACTGGATACAGACTCATTTTAATGGCATGTTTAAACTCGGCTCCCCTTCATTATGGCCAGTGAGTTCCCCACATATCTTCTGTCCTGCGGCTTTGCAATTCCTCATATGGAATGAGGTAAAGCGAGGCAAAATAAGTGATCATTTTTGTGGTCTTTTCTACGACTGTCTAAGTTCACATTTTGCCACCATCATCATCCATTAAAAATTCACCAGTGGGTTTATAAACGTCGTCAGAGAATGATGCTGCGGTCCAGTAACTCATGAGACGCTCCAGTAACAATAAACATCAACATTCTGTGTCTAAATAAATATAAATGGTAAGATAATCATTATTCTTACTTTTACATGTGATGTTTTCAAATGACTTAATTACGAAAGCATTGAATAAATAATATTTAAAATCAAGACTCTTTTCCTTTGTCTCTAACAGATAACGTTTTCAGAACGTTGGCTAACATTCTCATTCGAAAATTCAATACAACTCAATACATTCAATACAACTCATTCAAAGTTGTCAGTCTATTGTTTTAAAAAAACCACAGAATTAAAAATGTCTGAACATTCTTATAACCAAGCAATGCTAATACAACGTATAAAAAGTATGTTCCCACAACATTCAAAACAACGTTTTTAACGTTTCTGTTACCTAACGCATGTTAGGGAAACGTTTCTGCAACCATAAATGGTTTTCTGGGACAATACTCCCTACAGAGGCAGCTTGTGTACACAAAGGGTTGTGTAAGACTGCATGTTACAACACAAGTGCAGTAAATAAGCATGTAGCTCATTGTCTTCAGTACGTACAGCATGCAGCATTACAGGGCGGCTGTTCTCGTTTTCTTTGTCGTTGTGCTGGGATGTCAGCATTAGCGCTTCGCTTAGCAACCACAACACTGACAAAAGCTCCAGATTGACAGACGGGATTTGCATGTTTTTTCTGGCGGGAGTCCAGCCACTTACTAGAGACAAAATGTGCTCAACTGTTATGCAACGAAGGTTACGCCAAGAACCCTTGGTAGTGAACTCAGACATGTTATTGAAACATGAGCTTTGAGATGTGAAGTTTTTAAAGACCTGCTACATTTACTTTGAACACAAAAGGACATTAAAGAGCTTAAACTGGATTTCCTCAGACGGTGCGAGTGTATCTGATTACAGCAGTCAGGCGCTGTATGCATTAAATTACAGCATCGCAGGCCGTGATGGAGGGCAAATGAAAACTGAATCTGTGCTCTGCATTAAAGCACCGAGAGACAAATTAAACCCAGATCATCTTCCTGTCATGTGAAAGACCAAAGATCAGCTACCAAAGCGACACACTCTTTGGCACAGGAGAACCGCGGTTCCATCCTGCCGGTACTGTAAGCACCGCTGCCAGAGAAGATCTGCATCTGTGCCCAGCCTCACAGAGCCGAGAGCTCCTGTCATATGATGTCGTCTGCCGCCTGCCAGCACAAACACAGAGAGAATGACACACATTAAAGGTTTTCATTAAACTCTGACTAACATATACAGATACTGTAAATTAACTGATTCATATTTTACTGTCTTATGCTAGCATGAGCAAGAAAACGCAGCATTAGCATCACGTTTCCTTTCCTTTGTGAGGTTCCACAGACTATAATAAGATTAAAAAGAAAGTGACTTTGACTGAAAGGTTCTCTTGGGAACCAGAATGGGTTCTTTAATGGCATCATTTAGACAAAACCTCTAAACCTTACCGGTGAACCACAACTTGCTTGTTTGCAGTAAATAAATCCGGCTGCGTCTCAAATGCTTTTACACTCGTTTAAAAAGGTTTTGCTCAGGGACCCAAGCAGTGGCCAAATTTGCTGTCAAGTGTTTTTCAGAGCGTTTTCTGTCTGCGCGAGCTGCACTGAAAGACTTCTGTTGTCCGCCGGGACTTATAAACCCAGCAGGTGAATGAAATGTTCCCAGCAGATGTTTGTGGACAGCGCTCGTATTGTTCTGTGTCTCTGCTGGGCTGGATTTCAGATGATTTGTGTAGGATAACGATTTAAAGTTCATCCTACATATGAATTTCATTTTTAATGGATGGAAAATGTAAAAATTGGCCTTTGCTCACATATATTTCATAAAGTACAGAACTTATTGTAGGTGATAAATATTTAAATGTATACATTATATATAAACATCAGTCACAAACACTATTATTGCTTTAAATCATAAAGTGTATCATGGCAGTAAACACTGATAAAATGTTCTGAGGTAATAATCCAATGAGCTTCAGGTAGACAGGATGCGGACCGGGTCGGTTCTGTCAGAGCTTCAAACCTGCTGGTGATGACATGAACAACAATCAGTGACTCTTTCACCCAAACCACGGGGTCCAATCCAATACACCCCCTCTGAGGGACCACCCGGGGCTCTTATGAACCCTTGAACAAATGAAATACAGTTACACCACCAGTCCAAAGCTTTCAGTTACCTCTGTAGACAAAATTAAAATGGTGTGTATAAAAGTAATCAAAAACGTTATTGAAATAACATTAATGTTTTTGATATAATTCTAGTATTCGTAAGTCATTAGTTGATTGTTTGTAAAAACTTGAACGTTGCTAGAATGTTAAAAATAACATTAAAAAAAAGCAGATGTGCTTTTTGCATCTTCACAAAGAATGAACTGAATGTCTTAAGAAGAAAAACAGCCTGAACATGTTCATGATATCGATTCTCCGTGTGGAAATAACCCTTCGTCTGTTTGAAGTGTTTTGTGTTCAGCTATTTCCTCTGGTTTGTCGAGCGCTGCGGAATCGTTTGAAACAGATTGATAATTGCAGCTCCACTTCTCTAATATTTCACTTGAGTTTGAGGTGTTCGGTGTCTCGCCTGCGCTCATGATTAACTTGCCATTCTGACCCTGGAAAAGTTACTATGTGAAATTCTTCCATCCAAACCCGTCATTAAAGCAGCGCATAACTCGCTCTGTAGCTCATCCTTAACAACTGGCAAAATATTTATCCATCTCAACTTATTGAACACTTTCTTGCCCATATTTAACAAAGTTAGCGAGACGTTCTCATTTCGGAGGGACTGCAAAACTAGAGTTTTTGTCAGTAAGGCAACCAGTAAGCCCTGCTTTTAATTTGCACATAAGCATCTGTGTTCACAGCAGTTTGGGTTCAGCCGGGCCGCTGGTGAAGTGAGATTGCGGTGAATAATGAGCTGCTGAAATCTCAACATGTGCCTCGCAAAAAACCACAGCCGTGAAAATGACTTTGACCCTCATGAGCACAAACTCACAACGTTTACGGATCATGAGTTGCTCTTTAATAGCTTCAGAAACTGCATGGAAATCTCTGTGATGTTTCTCCTGAAATTAAAGTTAAATAGGTACAAATGAGACAAATGTTGAGAGAATGAAAATCCACTATGGAGCAATAAAAACTGCAGATTGTAGTTTTACATGTACCGTTTTACATGTGCATTTGTCAGATGCTTTTATCTAAAGCAAATTACAATGTTTTAAAAATAAATCCTCACTTGTGCTCCCTGTAAATCAATCCCACAATGCAATTCTCTGCAGGATGATACCGTTTCGTGTTTGTTGAGGAAATGATTGAGATATTAAAGAGATTTCATCTGTGATTTTTGTCTGTACAAATACAAGCCAGTGATTCTGTGATTCTGTCTGTGCTGTTATCACAGAGCGAGTGTTTGACAGTCACTCTAAAGCGCACGAGGCATTTCACTGCAACCAGACGATACAGGGTCAGTCTCTCGCTGGCGTGGGTGTGTTTGACAGCCACTGTCCTGTTTATGGTTCTGAGCGCTCGCAGTCAGTGAGCTGCGCTGTTCAGCTGAAGGGGTTTTCCACAGACACTACAGGCACGCCGGCCAAAGCCACAGGACTGCGAGAGCTACCCTGCCCTCATACTCGGAGAATTAAAGCTGCCATGTTAAATTAGGACAGGGTCCCACAAACACAAGCTAAAACAAAACACATTGGTGGCAAAAAATGCATCGTCAGGAAAGCATCTATCCAGCCCAGCGGGGAACCAAACAGACGCCAAAAATGCAGCTTTTTGCAGCGCGGGGAAAGAAGAAATGCAGCCCGGGGGGGATTTAGAGGGAACCTCATGACAACCATTAGCAAAGGAGCTAGAAGGTCACATGAGCCCGTCGACCGGGAGCCGCGGGGAGCGAGTTACAACCAGCCTGGGAGGCGTAAGCAGGGAAACACAACACCTGACCTTGGGAGCAATATCTGTGTCACACTAAACCCTGTGTGAGTCTGCTATCAGCCCGATGCACAGCAAGCAACACAGATCTCCTGTTCACGTTTCATGGGCCTCTGTGGCTTTGACAAAACGAGGAAAGCTGCTGTACGGTAAAGAGGCGGCGCAAACTACACCTAAATCAGTCCTGCCTGCCACAGACATGTAACTAAATCCACAGAAGGTGCAGTATTGCATGCATTTAAATGACACACCATTTATCTTTATCTTGTGCTTTCAAGAGGAAAAAACATGCTCTCTATCTCTCTCTCTGTGCAAATAATAATCATTTGTGGCCCTTTGCAGCGAAGGTACTTTCAACAAAACACACACCAACTAAAAACCACAAAACTCAAATCCCAACTTTGATTTTATCAGATCTTTAAAGACATTTCATGACAGAGTAATACAAGAAAAAGCAACGTGTGTGTGATTTATGTCAGAGAACGTTTGGAGCGGATAAGTCAGGCCTATTGTGTCTCGTTCAGTATTTTTGGCCGTTCCTGTGGTCAGCTCTGTGTATGTGTGGTTTTGCACACACACACACACACACACACACACACACACACACACACACACACACACACACACACACACACACTTCATGTATTGGTATGCAACAGCAGTCCCACGCCAATCCCTGCACCGGCGCTTACAGCGTCTCAGGATCTGTCTGCAGCTGGAGCGCATCAGAGATCCGCATGAGGGGGTTTGAAAACGAGGCATTAAGGATAAAGCCGTGGCTGCCGTCTGAGGGATGAGATGCGAGTGAACATGCAACACTGAGACACTTAAAAGTTACACTCATGCCGCAACATAAACGCCACCATCTCTGCCCTTTTTCCTGCAATTAAACCATAATCACCATAATGAAGAGAATAATGTCTGTCATCCCGGTGCCAAATATCACTGCCTGACAAAAACTTGTGGGAACAGATTAAAGTTTTTTTAAATCTTTCAAACTTGTCACAAACATGTTTTGTAAAGAGAAAAGAATGAGAGAAAAATCATCATGGTGTACAATACAACACACACACACACCCCCAAACACAACTATAATATTTATCCAGTATTCTGGGTGTTCTAAGTCTATATAGTTAATAAGTATTTCAGTCTAAAAAGAATTACTTTATTATTCACTGCAAATGTTGATGTGTTTTAACTTAAACAATGTTGCTGAACTGTGAGTTCCCAGCATGCATTGCAGCCTGAATAAACTGTTGTGAGCTGTGCAGTTTACTCAATAATTCTGGTGTCATCCTCTCACTTCTCAAACCTGTTTGACTTTCTTTCGTGGAACATGACAGAAAACATCCAGAACAATGTTGTTGCTTTTTCTATACAGTAAACTGGGACAGAGGCTGTCAGTCAGTCAGGTTGTGTTTCACGAGAAGAAAACAATCACTGGTTTGAAACATCATGAAGATGAGAAAATGACAAACAAGAAAAACAACATAATCAATTAAAAAAACTATCTTACCAGGAATTTAATGACTAAATAAGATGTTTGGCATTTACTGAACAAACAACCTAATTTCTTTGTGTCGCTTTAACTCAAAGGACAGTAACTCAAATCTCAATGCATATTTTTCTCTCATATTTTAACAGCGTGTTCTAGATACTCAGAAATATTGTGTTTATACTAGTATGAGACTTATGGTTCGAAGTGAACTAATCGTATCACTTCCGATTAATAATAACTGCGTTTCTCGAAGGTTGTCAGATCTGGTTAGCAGTAACATGATTCATAACCTGTAACCAAAACATTAACTTTGGTTTCTTCAGTCACAACATGACACATGGAAGTCAAACTGCAGGGCTTGTTTAAAATCGCTGCTTTCTCACTGACTCACTCATCTCATCTCTGACACTTCCTAGCAAACGCACATCTGTTCAGACCTGCCGAGACACACAGGCCTGATCACCCGGCATCTGAGTTTACACACTAGAAAATGTGGTTTGCATTTTATTTAGCGTGGAAATGTGATTATGTGTCGTGAAAGGGGGTTAAACTTCTGTGTGGTGGAGTATCAGAATATCAGCATGTCATGTCATTTCGGGAAGCCTCATAAATCTTCCTTCAAATGCCATTTCCAACAGAGTCACGAGGTCAAACGAGGCAGAGGTTGCGAGGATGAGGTGCATCTACCTACAGACTGTGTGTAAGATGAGCGCCATCTGCTGACTGGTGATGGAACAGAGCTTGAAATGTCAACCTGATTTATCTGGAGTGCAAAAGTCTTGGGTTCGAGTCCTGCATAACGCAATGCCCACCCTTGTCCAGACACAAACACACACATGGCAATAATATCTGACAAGCTCAATTATTGGTCATACGCCTCATAAAAAGAAAGCGCTTGTTCAGCTCTCGGTTTAAATAACCATTAAGCAGGTTTATAATATCTAACTGTTAAAGTGTGTTTGTATTGGCTTGTACAGTGACAGTAATAGCTGTTATGATGATAACTCACTCATACTCACTCCCATCATTACACAGCAGAAGAAACCTCAGAAATAATCACTTACGCCCTGAATTCTCACCCGTTTTTTTTCAGCAGCCTAAAACTGTGTCAGTCTGTTCAACAAACACCCAGATTTCCTCTTACATCATGTTTTATGTGTCATTTGCTTCTGGTTGTGTACTGCACTGTACTATACTATGCTGTACTGTACTGAACTATACTGTACTGTACTTTAATGGTTGGTATGCAACACAATTAAGACTTACTTAAAGGATTGTTCACCAAATAATGATCATTTACACTCACTCTCAGCGCATTGCACGACTTATTCTGCTTCTGAGAAACACAAAAGATGATATTTTGAAGAATGTTGGTATCCAAACTGTCACTCCACTGTATAAACAAAAAACCACTGAGATGTTTCTCATTTCAGTAACATGGACAATAAAAAATATTAATGTTAAAAACTGTCATAAATAAATACAAGGGCCCTTATTTAAAATGCCTACCTGTACTCATACAGAACATCAGACACACAACAGCCCACAGACCCAACAGACCTGCAGGTGTTTCAGCAGAGAGATTAGATATGGGAGATTGAATATGGGATTATTTAGGGCCTGTCTGCCATGACATTCGACTGACAAATGAGAAAACAGAAGAACAGACTGTGAATGTGAGAGTTATGAGCCGTCCACCCACAGCAAAACCATAAAACAGCCCGAAAACAAAAGCCTTTGATGCTGGAATCTGACTTTTTGCGAGAGTCACTTGCTTTGAGTTTAATTCTGCAGTGTGATTTATAGAGCTAACCGTTTAATTCCTGTGCCTTTCAGCATACAGCTGTACTTCCATTCGTCCTCATTGAGATGAGAACGACACACCATCGATATCCCAGCCGATCCTGAGGCCCTCTGCCTGTGTGCACATTTTCTGTGGGATATGTTGTATGGTAAACGTCTCGTCTTCTAACACATCATCATCAATACAGCAGCTTCATTTACAAACGACTCCCTCAAGATTCAACGGTCAGGAGAAATCGAGCGTCCGTCGCGTCAATCAAAGACACTTCCATCTGGATATCTGATCTTCCTGACCCTCAAATCATTCCCCTCCGTTCTTCTAGACAATAATTTAGTGACTCAAACCACGCAGACAAAAGCTGAATGATGCCAAGCCTCGTTTTCCTGCACCACAAAACTATGGGGGAAAATTTTCTGCAAAGGGTTTATTTAGTCTTGCATAAATTGGAAGTTTTTTGAGCCAAACTAAACTAGCTTGACAGTGCCTGTCGAAAACACCTCAAGTACAAGATTATCAAAACACGCCGATCTTTCTTATTTCCCTTCTTAAATTAAGCCGATTAAGTGATGCGTTTTATTTAGTCTGGATACAAGTCTTGCCTCTGCAGTCTGTAAATCCATACATGAGGATTACAGCTCATCTGTACAGCTGCTAATACATGTAAAAATGTGGACATATTCAACCTGTAGACTTTCACAAGACAATCAGGAGAAAACAAGCATTTGAAAAGTAGGTGTCGCTTGTTTAATATTCATTAAACACAAAGGCCACGTTTTTAAGGGCCAGAGAAGATTAAACAGACGCGATCCATTAAACAAACAGACCGTCAGACTCTTCAAAGCCACAGCAATAAGAATTTAAGCACCACCGCATTGTAACAAAAACAGAAGTGTTTGTGGTTCAGACGTGAGTGGTAGACGCATTGACAGTCCAGTGACTGTTTCTGCAGCGAGAAAGAGACGGACACAGGGTTACACAGATCAGAGGTAACAGAGTCTCAGGATGTGCCGGTACACAGCGTGACAGGGCTCATCATTTACTACATCCTGGGATTCCTCAAAGAGTAAGTTAAAGCAGTAGTTCCCCTTTACATTTATAAAGTCTAGCCACACATTTCATGCTGTCCGGCCCACGCCAGGATAATGGCTGGAGACACACGCCTCCCTCAGGTACGTAAACATCCCGGCTAGCGTCCTGATACACCCACACTCTCTCCTCCGCCTGCTAGCGTTACCGCCGGGAGCAGTGCATTGTGGGTGTAGTGCCGCCCGTGTTAGCGCACAGCAGATGGGAACGGAGCCCGTGAGCAGTCTGAGAGCAACAGACGGCGAAGGTTTCTATTCCTCCCACCTGCTTGACCCTAAACTGTAAATCAGCTAGTCTGTGGTGCTCACACACACACACACACACA
>JBAJNP010000879.1:0-75776 GCA_036877545.1 Yasuhikotakia modesta | reverse complement strand
ATTCACCTCTCTTCTGAGTGGCTAATGCTAATGTGCGCTCAGAGTTTAGCTAATTAAGAGAGTGACATTAACACTAGTTTTGACACTAGTTTGGGCCTTAGGGCAGAAAGGCCAAAACAATGAACACAATGGCACTGGTTTGAAAACAATGAAAACAATGACACAGGTTTAAAACTCTTCATGTTTTATAAAATTCTGTTTTATCTAGGATCATCTAGCAATAGTTTTAGTGTGTATGTCTTGTAGCAGAGTGTTTATTGTGTTATTCTATCCTGTGCACAATTTAGAAGCACTTTTGTATTTGATTGGATTTTTTGGGTAACAACCATAATTGTTCGCATTAAGAATTTATTTAATAGGCTGTTTTTATTTTCCAGGCTTATTTTGGCTAATTAATTTAACTGAAGCAATTTGTTATATACGGCTGCTGTGTTTTCCATTGTGAAAATGTACCCATAAAGTTAAAAAATGCCCCTGAAAATGTATTCTACAGGACCAATATTGGCTCTTACTATAAAAGTAATATTACGTCAGGCATCGATGGCTTGAGGTAGTGTTTATTCCATACACATGCAGTGATAACTCTAAAGATTCAATCCCTCAAATAAATGCAGTTTTCAGTGCCAATACATTGCAGTGTGTACAGGGCCAAAGTGGATTGTAATTGTATTGCTGCTTGGTTGATAACTGAAGAATGACAGTTTGACGCAGTCCTATATGGTTAAATTCAACGTGTTGTTGTCTAGTGTGGTTGTCGGATGGTGATCATCTAGTTATTTTGTTCTGTTGTACAATTACCCAAAACATTCTTCACTGCCATTGATAAAAATTGGTTTTATTTAGTACACATGTTTGGAGCCTATGGCAACTGAATGTAAATTATCTTTGTCTCCATTGGAGTTGCTGTCTATCGTATACTACAGTACTAGTGTGTGTGTGTGTGTGTGTGCATGTGTGTGTGCATGTGTGTGTGTGTGAGGCTGTATGGTAAGGGCTTATGTAAAAGGTTGGTAGGGATATGATGGCGTGTTGATGCAAACCTGTCTATCATGCAGGCACACGGCACAAACAAGCACAAACACGCACACACACTCCGGAAGCGAATGGAAAACATGCGGTGTAATTTACACTGCGGTGCAGACGGGCACCTCAGGGGTCTAATCATGCATGTCTGGAAGTTCTCAGCCTCCAGGATTTAATTTAGCCATCATATGTGTGATATCTGCAAGTACAGGCACAAGACCATGTGTGTGTTTGTGTGTGTGTGTGTGTGTGTGTGTGCTTGATACACAGGTTTGCATCAACATTCCATCAAATCCCTACCAACCTTTTATATAATCCCTTACCATACAGCCTCACACACACACACACCTACAACTGTACTACAAGATAGCAAGCAACTGTGACATAAATTCATCTATGTACCTGTACTCTGCTTCCACCCTGAATGTAATTGAAACCCTGCAACAAATCTGACAGATTGTGACATTGACAATGTAGTTCAAGATCAAGCGATTTTCCCCCTCTGTTTAACATTGACTTACAGGTTGGGTTGACTGCCAAACACAGCGTACGTTACATGCTATTTTAACCCATCCATACTACAAATAGAACGGTAATGTCCCTCTAATTGTCCTCATTCTCGCTCGCCCTCGTGCTCTCTCTTCCTTTCTTTCTTATTTCCTTAATGTTATATTGGACTAATCCATGATGCCAGGCTTTCGATGTCTCCTGTGGTGCATGGATACATATATTCTGATGGAAAGAAAGAGTCCTCAGGAAGCTTAAGTGAATCATTAGCTACTACCATTAGAGTCTGTTCAGAACCTTTTTTATTCATGAGACCTTAATTGAAGGAGCAAAAGGAAAGTATATGTAATATGTTTTCTACCTACCTCCATTAGCAACGTTTTCTTTTATTAGCCGGTCAGGACACACACACACACACACACCTTTTTCTCAGAGTTTTAGTTAAATGGCAAATATAATTGTGATCTATTTGCGCTTTTTTTAACGAGTTTTGATCTTCTGAAAACTCCTACAGAGTTTAAAGAGCCGTTTTAGGGGTTCAAGCAGTGAAGCTAGCAGAACCCTGTTGCGTCAGATCACATTTTCTTTTTCGTCTTCATTATTTTTCTGCCTTGAAACAGTTTGGATTTCAAAAAGCATAAATCACAGAGACCACAAACAAATGTGGTAGGATGGTCCCATGTCCCACCCCCGCGTGCACATCCTACTGACACAAGGTAGCTTTATATTAAGTAAATCTGCATTTTTGCTAATAACTTTGCTAAGAACCACAGGGATTTGAATTAGCATTATTTTCTCCCTGAATACTTGTGGGTCCAAATGATACATTTGGCTTTTCATTACTGCCTAGATATAGTTTTGTCACTTCATAGTGTAAAAAAGTCTGTGAAACACTTGTTTGTCAGATTTACTCAAATTTGGGTACTTATCGTCTAGGGGGCCTCTTGAAATTTGATTTATCAAGGTTTTTCACAAAGATATGCCAGATTTCATCAATCCACCATGAAGGAAATTTAGCACCAAATCAACTTTATTCACAGCCTACACAGGATGTCTTTTAAACTTGGAAATTCTGGTCAGTTTTTCCACAGTTTTTCCAATTTGCTTGGGCTTCAGTGATTACCACTTGCGGCTATATTTTGTAATTGGAATTGCTTGAATAGGTTTTTCAATTAGCATGTACCTGTGCAGATGCAATTGTTGTTAATGTCATGCGCAGGTTAATTGGCAAACAGTGCTGTTCTCCAAAGTTTCTCTGCATTTCAGACACAGATGAACACTTATGTTCTGGTCTTACAAATCACAATAGTCTGATAATAAGAAACATGTTTTTTTTTTTTTATTTTTACATATGAATAAAATGTGAGTTGTGACAGGCCACATAATGTTCTCCAACACAATGTGACAGTCTTATGGGTGGTTGCTAAGGGGGTTGCTAAGTTAAATAATCCTGACCCTAATGCCCTAAGGTGAAAATTGACAGAAAAATGCATAATACATCTCTCTCCCTCTGTCTGTGTAAACAGGAAGTTGTAACCAACTTCAGTGTTGTGAGGTAATTTGAATTTGAAATGTGCATGTATAAATAATTTATAATTAAAAATTGCAATATTTCATTCAAAATACAAGTAGCATATTTTTGTTTCCAGGGTAACCTTAACAAGCCATACTATGTTCATGTCTATATCACAAACGATGTGGGGCTACCGTTGTTATGATTTGACAATCTTTTGACAAAACCACAAACCATAAATACGAGCAATAAAAAATAGCAATGCTTTTCTAGCAAGTGTCATTCTATACAATTTATATCAAAGCCCAAAGCTTATCAGTTGTCTAGCTTCTGAATAGTCTTTTGGTTGAAGTTGGTTTTGGTTAATTTCACTTCTATCTACTCTGACAACTTTCAAACACTAAAAAAAAGACTTTCAAAAGAATCAGATACCAAAAGGTTACCGAAAAATTGTTCGTTTTATTGGCAGTGTGTGTGTTTGTCTGTGATCGTGGTTCCTTTGTGACAATGTAATTGGCATTAAATCGGTCAAAGACAGCAGTGAAGTAGATTTGATGTCCTCTGAGGAGACGAGGGGAAAAGTTTCAACAGAAAATAGATGACAGAGAATTTTAATGATGTGAAGGATTGGGAAGGAAGAAGGGCAGAAGGACGTCAACCAGAGAAGACGAGGTGAAACCTGCTGGCTCGCAGTAATATAATAATGAAGGTAACCGGCTCCATGCTACTGATATGAAAAGTAGAAATCCTTATAATGGTCAGGGTCCATCTCCTGCAGAGCTTCTTTTGATTATGAAGTAACAGACTCTGAAGAGCAGTCGCCTGTGGATTTTAGACATCATTAATTGGCTTAAAGGTGGTCTGGGTACCTGGATGGCGGGTGATCGATACAGTCTGATCACTGAGCTTTGATGATATCCTGATACTGGGGTGTTTGGAGATACACCTGCTTGCCTGCTGACCCTCAAATGTTTCGTATTAGGAATAGATTTTTGTATTTGTCTGTGTCTTTGAGCAGAACTGAGCTGACAGTTGCCTAAAATAAAGATTAATTTCATAATTTCGTGCTTGCATATTCACTCCTGGGTTTTGAAATTTGTGGAGGAAACAGCTGAATACTCTTGTGATGTATAGAAATCCAATATTAGACACTGAAAGGAAATTAAAAGTAGGGTGGGTGGTTTCAGAGAGGCTAGCGATAGCAGGCTAGCTTTGAAGGCATATGATCCTGCCTTCTCCTCAGAGCGTTCTCTACAGCCACGCCTCCTCCAATACATCAACATACATTGTTTGACAGGCAACCTACCATTTTATTCAGGTTCATGCACCGATTGATTGAGCATTTTATGGCCTTGCACCTTCTACAGAAATATATTTTTATATATATATTTGAATAATTTTCCTTGATAATTGCTATTAACAGACTTTCAGCCAGCATAACAAATTTTTTTTTGGAAAATCTCGCCTATCCTGCTATTGAGCAAATTAGCAAAAGTGTGAAAAGTGTGATAGTGTTTTTTCTCAAGTGCCACAGTCACAGAAACACAATGTGAAACACCAAATGTCTTTGAAAATGTCATTAAAGCAGCTTAACTAGTTATAACTAAACAACTGAGAATGTTTTGCAAAGTGAAAAAAAGTTTCAAATTAAATAATGTATTAACTGAATTCAAATTTATTCACTGTTTAACATATCAGTAATGCCTCTATTGGACAGAATTCTCTCACACATAGACTTCACTCTGAGAGCTGTTATCAGAGTCATGTCATATTTTTAAAGTGAAATAAAATCAGTTCTGTTGATGGAAAACAAAATAATAACAGCTCAGAGACTCCCTGAACCGCAGTCCAGTTTTCTGTTAAAGTGAAAGCAGTGTTTTATTAACCATTCCTTTATTTTTTCAGTTTGTATTTTCCAATGTTTGTCTGATAAGAGCTCTTTATGGGTGGAGAACATGACCTGACAGGACCTGGCATAGCTGGTTATGTAATCAGATTATTCTGTACAAATATGTGCTTGAGCAGCCTGATTACAGTATAAATAATGCAGGCTCATGGTGCTGTACACAGTACAGTACACGTCGAGTATAAACATACCATAACGCTAAAAAGTGAAAATTTGAACTCAAGTACAAGTCAACACTGTGATCTATAACATTCAAACACTCATGCATTGTAATATTTTGCAGTAATTACTAAACTAACTGTAAAGCAAACTTGAGAAAACCGGTTCTATTGAGTAACAGAAAAATTACATTAACCAAACCAACAAATATTTTCTTAATGTTTTAATGTCTTAATGTTTTTTCTTAATGTTTTATAACATTAAGAAAATATTTTACTTACAAAACTTTTACTTATTGTTACTACAGGAACATTTTTGATAACTTTGGCTAACATTTTTAAAAAGTTCCCTCAACGTTCTGAGAATGGTGCTAGCTGGAATAGTGCTAGTATGTAATTCTCTTCTTCTAAACATAATTCTCATTGTCAGATTTTCCTCTCATTCAACAGGTGTTTCGCAGTGGAGAGGGTATGGGCATTCGTCTGGACAGCGCGTCTGCATTCCAAGGGGCCGTCATCTCCCCCCACTATGACTCACTGTTGGTCAAGGTCATCGCTAGTGGCAAAGATCTCCCCACCGCTGCAACCAAAATGCACCGCGCTCTGACAGAGTTCAGAGTGCGTGGTGTTAAGGTAAGTGCTGCCACACCTGCATTGCTTCAAGCTGATCTGGTCTGTTGGATTCTACTGAAAAGTGATTGGTCTAATGACGGGCTATTCAACTTCGCTGTCCTGCAGAGTTTAGCTCCAGCCAAACCAATCAAGCACAACTGCCTGTAATTTTTAAGTAAGCATAACAATTTCGATTAGTTTGTTCAGGTTTATTTGGTTAGTTTTAGAACTTAACTCTGAGTCTCCAGAGTTAAAAAGACCTGGTCCATTTGAGTCCGTTTGAATGTTATTCTACACGTCCTAGTCACATGCTTGTCATACTGTATGTCATGTTCAGATATTTATTTGTAATGTATTTGTTTGTCATTTCTTGGTGCATTATAGTTAATACCGGAAAGCTTAGGGATACAACGAAATAATGTGCAATTATTGAATAACATGAATACATTGCATTAACAGCATTACAAAATTAATGTGTTAAACATTTGCGAACACAAATTGCTATGTGATAATTTCGTCTCAGGTATTTTTGTGTTGACTTTACTGATTTATGTTTACCTGTGTCAACTGAGAACCGCACATTTACGCTTTTAGGCTTGCTGACTTCTGAAATCGCTCCTTTCCTTTATATCAGACGAGGTCTTTGGTTGTGTAGCTGTTTCAAAGACATACAGAATCTCCAGAGATCATAAGGAGTTCAAAAGATATAAAGGTGCATTTTTTTAGGTCTGGCTGTGCCTCAACTAGCAGTAGTCAGACATAAACATTACAGGTGAAAGGTACATAAGACTAGTTAAAAGATGGTTGGCTAATAATCAATTCTGAAACAGACAGTCTCTTATGTTGCTTTCAGTATGTTGTTACATAATTCAAATGCTTGTGACTCATGTATTTTATTAGTCACTGTTGTTGTTATTGCAGTCATGTCTGTTTAACACATGCCCCAGTGCATTTTGGGTAATAGGTGAAATTGTCAGTGGTCTTTCATAGTTCTGTGCCATACTTCTTTAGTAATAATCTTGAAATTAGCCCACTATTAGGGGCACTTATTAGTCAATCAGAGCTCCTTAAACACAATTTTTAGAACTGTATTAATTTGCCTGTCCTCAGGCGACAATGTTTAAGAAATTACTCTTGTTATTATTTTTTTTAATATGACAATTCTGGTCTTTCAGGTTTCAAATGGCCACATTTCAGATCTCCATAAGTCTCTTTTGTTAACATAAAATTTTTACATCATGTATATCACAGTGGCAGAACAGAGCCCCTTTCATCAGTAGATCAGACACCATCCAATTAGCCGGAATGAATTCCTCTGCCCGCAGTATTTTCTAGTGGAATCTCTCCCAATGCTAGTTAGCTCCAGACGAGATGTCTGAGCTCCAGATTGTACTGACCTGAAAAATGCTGGAACAGATGTACAGTAGTGGGTGTGGAGGAACTGAGGGAATGAGGGAGGGAGGGAGGGAGGGAAGGAGGAGGAGGGTTTGGTGGGGGTCGAGCACAGGGGTTGCAAAACGGGCAAAAGAGCGACACAGTAGGGGAGATGCTAAATGTAAATGACGTGTGAGTTGGTTGCGCCCATAGCAACTGTCACCAACAAGCATGATTTGCTGAGAAGATGCGCTGGTTGCAGTGTTTCTGCGTTTGGGTGAGAAATACAAAGATCTATTGATGCCAAACCTCCATATGGTTAACAAGCACAGTTCCTAGCTAACAAAACAATAAGCTAAACTTAGGCTTTTGATGATTTCTGTGCCACTAGCAGAACCAAACTTGATAAAGGCAGAATGTTTACAGTTTTTTGGATGGTTGCTATGGCATTGCTAACTGTTTGCTTGAGTGTTCTGAGTGGTTGCTAGGTGTTTGTAGAGCAAGACTTAGCAGCCTTTGCGAACGTCACTTTGTTTTCATTAATTGTTGTTGTCCTCGGTTGTGTTGACATAGTCCCGCCCACAACCTGCACCACTGGTTTACATCTCCTGCCCATCAAATAAACAAAGCTATTAAAGCACCCTGGAATGACAGTGTTTAGTAAGTCAACCTGCAAAGGGTTACATAACCTTCTATCTGCACATTAAGATATGAGAAAATATCTTACCATAAAACCTTTTCCTTTTAAGCAGGTAAATATTACATTACAAGTCATCCAATTTTGAGCAGAAATTCACTTTGCCAACGTACCACAGCTGATCTGATCTTCAGAACAACTGTGCCTTTAGGGTTTTCCATACAAATATACTGTAAGTTGCTGAAGACTTCTTTAGATCAACCCACAAAAAATTTGAAGCAAATGTGTCTCTCTTTGCTCAGTGCTTTATAAAAACGGAAAAAAGACAAGAAAGTTAAGATATCAGCTTGTAAAAAATAGAGAAATAGAGATGGATGTATTAAAAGCGGAGAAAGATGTGTTGAAGAACAAGCCAATATACTTAAAAGAGTTTCTTCACTGAAACCTTTGAAATCTTTGTCTCGGGTATATTTCTCTTGGAGACATTTCTCGTTGCCTTGGTTTTGATGTGACTTGTTTGCAGGCGTTTTTAAGAGACGCTGTTGTGTTCGAAACGTGATTGTAAAGAATGTAAAGGTGAGTGGAAGAAAGAAAGGAATACAAGGATAAGGTACGAGAGCAGGGGTTGGAAAGAAAAGCGTTTGGTGAAGTGGATCTTTGAAGAAGGGGCATTCAGGAGACTTTAAATCAAAGCTCTGTCGTTCTCTGATGTTGCCCTGATCCTTTTCGCTGCCTGTTTTAAATTGTCTTAGATTCCTTATATTTCTCTTCTGTTTTCCATCTATCCATCTAACCATCTCTTTCCTCCATTATCTGTCTTTCACTGCTGCCTGGAGACACTATTAAAAAAAGACAGAAATTTGAGTTTTTGCTCCTCGCTGTGGTGTATCAGAAAGAGGGAGAATAAGATCAGACTGCAGCATAATAATTCAGTCTCATTGAATGTTAGGCAGCCTTATCTGTGCTTGAAGTGCTTATCAGTGCTTAGAAAATGAACTGTAGAATAACATGAATTAAATCACTGGATAACAGAAGCTTAAGCTTGAGTTAGTTCTCCCAAAAATGAGTTTTCAGCCTTGTGTCGCTCTATACCATTTTCTGACTGCCTCTGTAAAAGGGGAAGGTTTTGATAAATGTTACTGCTGTTTATTTTTTCACATAGCAATGACAGCACATTGTAACCAGAGGCTGTTATGCTCCAAAGGGAACAGAATATTTGGTTTGTAGTCAGAAATTTAATATGATACAGAATGAGGATTACAATTGTTTAATGATTAAAGCTGCACTCAGTGACCTTTGACTCTCTGCTGCCATCTCTGTTTGAAACATAAAATTGCAGGTTATTCAATTTTTTGTTGTTGAAATGTTGAGGTCAAAATAAGCCAAATTCATGTTTCCAGAGAAATATGACTCAAAAAACTCATTATTATAAATTACCTATGGTAGGTAATGGGGTAAGATGACTGGGCTAAACATTGATTTTATTTTAACAAAAGTTACAGATTGCAGCTCTAATATTATTTAAAACTCAATACAGGTTTTATTAATATTAGTGTTTTCAATTTTTTTGTTTATTTTCAAGTTATGCATTGCAGCATTAAGCAGACCCATTCTTCATTAATTCATGGACACATTCATTCGTTCCATCATTTATTCGCTGGTAAATGTGACATGCTGTCATGGAAACATAGCAGACTTTAATTGACACAATCATTACTTGGAAATCGGTTTCTGCCTCTCATCCACATTTCCATCAGTCCTTTTTAGATTTGACTTTCTCCTCAAATGGTGCCTCATGCATTTAATAGGCTTCTGTGGTGCATTCATTCTGTTGGCTCTTCAGGTTCTACAGTTGTAGGTACAGTTAGGTTCTAGGCTCTACAGTTGTGTGGTTTGAGTACTGTATGTCATAGGTATGGACTTGTGTGCCTAGAAATTACAACAGTGATTAATCATTTGAAGAAGTAGTTCTTCTAGTTCTTCTCAGTAGATCTGCTCTGTTGTGAATTATACTTTAAAGACAGATTAATTCAATGGACATATATAATGGACAGTTCTTGTTTCAACACACACAAACATATAGATGAATATAGACAGGCCAACCATTGACCAAGATGCTTAAAAAAAGACATGATTGATTTATGTTTCCCCCAGGTTGATATATCTGTTGGGTACTCAACTAGACAAAATGACCAAACTGGTCATGCCTGACATGTATGTGTGTCATGTTTAAAAAATGGCTTGAGGTTAATAAGAAATGTTGCAGTTGAGAAAAGATCAGACAGAAAAATCGTTAAGGTACAGATGTATAATTCATATCAACAGGACAGGAATGTCAGAGAAAGAACATGACAAAAAGAGGGTAAAAATACGTAGTGGAGAGACCTTGGGTAGCCGGAGAGAGATATGATTCATTTTAGGTGGATATTAGTAAAATCATGTAAGTAATGGCTGTTCACTCAGAGAACAAAACTAAACCACACAGCAAAACGTAAATTTGACAGTTAGGATCGCACACACAAGGAGACACACCAGAGATAAACACACACTCCAGACAGACACCTTGAGAAAGTCCCTAATATGCCTTTGAAAAAAGCCTTGAGCTAAAATTAAATCCTAAATTGACCCATTAATCAGTAATTACAAGGCTGCTAAGGGTAATATTTACTTCTCAACTGTGTGTGTGTGTGTCTAAGCCTAAGCATATCTGAGAGTTGTTGAATACCCTCAAGATAGCCTCAATCACATACATGCACACATATATGCACATGTTGAAGAGGGTGGAATGAACAGGGCTTTGAAGCTTTAATAGGGATTTTATGGTTGGGAATTTCCGTGACCGTCTTAAAGGAGGCAACAAAAAGTGGAGGGAGAGAGCGGGAGAGAGAGGAATGTGTAGGAAGATGGATAAAGATGAGTGGAAATCCAAGGAGAGGGGATGAAAAATCTTTTTTGTAGGTTTGTGCTTTTATGTAGATCTGAGAGTTTTGGCTTTACTCCACCGGATGAATGTATCGGGGGAAATCTGGACAGCAGTGGCGTTTGAAACATGCAACATCAGAGAGCGTGAGCATCTATTCCTGAGATGCCTGACACACAAACACACACTGAAGCCAAAGTTGAAGCTTTTGAAAGGACTTGGTTTCCTTTACAACTGACTGGACGTTACGTTGCTTATTACTCGACTGCTCACCAAGTAAATTTAAGAATTAGTTTACCTCAGATTGGAAATTTTGTTTTCTTGCTCTTTTGTTGTAAACCTGTTTTAATGTTTCTCTTCTGTGGAACACAGGAAGTTTAGAGAAATGTACACGCTGTTGTTAATTGTATAGTAAAGTTTTATTATCAACAGACACAATTAAGTAAGTAAGTAGTGACTTTGATTTACAATCACTTTAAAAGGCTTGAAATAAAACACAGAGGTTGTGTGGACTGCTGTAATGTTACTATTGCAAACCATGTTTTGCATATTTTAGCAAAACATGCATAGTTTTGCATAGTGTGAGGGAAATATGGCTGTTTTTTCAGTTCTAGCTAAACTATCTTTTTATTGGACATTAAAAATTGATGAGAAATAACTTTATGCAGAAATTTGATTACAGAATTCCATGGTTGACCAATCAGAATCAACCAATCTAACTATTCCTATCCCATGAGATGTTAAAGTGCTGTTTAGTTAGCTAGCACTTACAGAAAAAATGTATTTAGCCCTGTTATACTTTCATTTATATTTAGTCAAAAGAAAGGCCAACAAATTTACACTTTAAAACACTTTAAATAAAACACTTTAGTGTTTTATTTTATTTTATTTTGTTTGTAGCCAGTATGTTAATTCCCATACACATGCGCTACCAAGCATAACAACAAGTCAAGGGCCGAAACTGTAACGCCTTTAAAAACATGCAAGTGCTGCAGTCATTGAACTGAGTCGCTTTATAGAACTACCTCACTGAACCTGAAACAAGGGCAGGTTTATTTTTTCACCTCATTGCATCACACGCCATGAGGTAGCCTGAAAGATAATGAAGTTCAGTTTATTGGTTGTGGTAACTAAATTTCAACTGAGAGATTTTATGACTGGGAGTTTTAAGGGGAGGCTGCGCTGTATATATAAATAAAATTGATATTATTTCACAGCCAACAGAAAGAGCAGTTTTCAGACAGAGGTCTAAGGTCCGTCGGAAGATACTCACAGGCAAGAAAAACAATGAAAAGCCAATCAGAGGTGAGGCTAAGAAACTGGCTTTAATGATCTTCCTTTTATATCTACACCTCAATTATATTATCCACTGCGACCACGGATACAGACAAGGTGTAGAGGATCATCATTCTGCTTCTAAAGGTCGACCTCTCACAAAAACACACAAATCTCTCTGTAATCTGCTGTCATCCTAAAGTCTTTGGCTTCCTGGGGCTTTAAAGAGAGAGAGAGAGAGAGAGAGAGAGAGAGAGAGAGAGAGACAGACTGCACATAGGTGACCATCAAAGCAGTAATATAAAAAATTCTTCTACAATGTTTTTCTGTCTCATTTATCAGAGCTTAGGGTTATGTTTCATACAACATTATAGTCTCTGAAGCCTGGATTAATTTGTTTATTTTAATTAATGTAATTATTTCTGGTTTAAACATAAGCTAGGTAAAACGTTGCTTATTGAAGTGAACAGACACAGTTTTGGAATAAAACTATAGAAGATTTACAGTCATGAGAAGAAAAAGGTGCTAATAATGTCAGGTGATAAGAGCACAGATATCTCCTTCACAGACATGTAATATCTGATCCAGAAAAGCTTCTTTGTTTCTTGAACTTGTTTCTTTGTTTCTTGAACTTGTTGCTTTGATTGTTTTGTACCGTGAGCAATTAGGTATTTGTAGCTAATTTGATGAGCCAATGTTTTAAACACGTTCTTTGAAGTTTATCTTCCAGTTCGACTTATTCTGCATGATTTTAAGTCAGATATTATAAGTTGTTTTAATTGCTTTCTCATCTACAATCTGGCATCTGGTTTATATTAAAAATGCACCTTTTTTTAACAAAGTTTAGCAAGCAGTTTCAGGTAAATTTTATGTTTGGGGTCAAGGGTCACGCCCTCACAGTGCATTGTGGGATTGACCGTGACATATACAATGGTGGACGGCCCAAAGGGACAGTGCTCTGGGGTTGTGAGCGACATTGGGCATGTTTTGGCCCAGTGAATTGTGCAGTAAGGTTCTCTCTGCGATGTAAAGCGAATCCAGTTATTTATTTATTAACACTGACAATATGATACTCACTCACGCATAAACCCCTGAAGATTTATTGATTGGCTAAATTGATTTAAGTAGAAAGCAAGTAAAAGTTGTGCCTGTCATCTCCAAAGTAACATTGTAACTTTTGTTTTTCCAGCTGCATGGTAGTGAAACTGAATAAATAAGTGTGTTACACACAATTAGGTTTGTACACAGTTCTAAACCCGCATTCAAAAGGCTGCTGCCCACACATCTATTCTGTGTTGTGCTGTTCAATATTCAAGAACGTGTAGAAGAGGTCACCACTGAAAACTTCAATGTTAATTGAGGAAATAAAACACAGAATTTCTCTCTTCAGTCATTGTTTTGGTTTCCATTTTGCTATGACTAATTAAAGTCATTGTTTTTGATGTCACACTTGTTAATTGTCAAGGCAGCAGCTTTGGTTAAAATGGAGTTCTTTTCCCCTGCTTTTTATTCCTTCATTTTTCTGCCCTCATAGCTTCATTTATTCCCAATTATTTGCCCTTCCACTCATTCTACAGTGGCTTTTCTCCTCTAAGTCTTTGTGATTAGTGCTCTTATTTGTGCCGGGCCACTGCTGTTGACTCTAAATGATGGATTTTCATTGGTTGCATGTCCTTGTTTTATTTAGTTTCATTTGTTTATTTCGATGTGGCTGCTAAGTGCCTCTTTGTCGAACTCACGTTGTTAACAAATTACGCCGAGCCACCCAAAAAGCTGAAAGCAAGCATAAACAAACCAACATCTGAGGATATGTGGACTCTCTGGTTAAACAGAGGGTTTTGATAGGGTTTTTCAGTAATATGGCCAAAGCACCAAGAGATAGAGGCTGCTGGCACTGGAGATTGTAGTGAGGCGAAAAATCAATATAAACAAGGACAGATATTTGCTTCCAAAGTGCTTAATGTAGGCATAAATAAATTAGTGGGTGTTAAGATTTACCACTTTGCTGATGATTTTCTTAAGATGGCTTTTGAGGGAATCAGTTTTATCATTAACTAAAGTTAAAACTGAAACATCTGTTAACTGAAAAATTAGCGTAACACATAGGGCTAAATATTTGCTGAAAATTGTGAGCTTGTTTTAAATTACGTAAACGTAATGTATTGTACTGGAACCGCCAACACAAGCTCCAGTTAGCACTTAACATTCGCAGCATGTAGCTGGTCTGTGGTGTGGATTTCCTGTGTTAGCACTGGTCAGCATCTCCAGGGTGGGCTTTGCACTGCAGGGGGGATAAGAAGAGCAGGTCATGCACCTCTGAAGGAGATCAAGACACAAAGAGGAGCTTTATCTCAGCTAACGTGGAATGTTCCCAAAACATTCTCTCAAAGTTAAAAAACATTTTTTGCTGTGACAGTGATATAACATTGTGTGTGTGTGTGTTTGTGTCAGAAATCTTATTCTTAGTGGAACTTCAAGATTTCAGAATATAAAAATGTTTCATAAATTTAATACTGTTAATACAATGTCTAAGCCATTTTGTTTTCCTAGAACTTTCAACACAAGATGATTTAATGGTTTTGTTAATGGAGGTTGGAAACGATCTTATGACCTAAAATTTTTAGCTGGGTTGTGAGGGAAGTGAACTGAAACTAGGTAGAACTCATAGCATGATTACATGATTCAGTTCTGCCCATATGCCAAGCCGTCTTCTGTATGAGTCGAAATAATTGGCAAAACAACAGTAGGACTTGACAACAGGAACAGCCTGAGATTTGAGCCAACTGTTAAATATTGCTAGTCACCAGTATGTTGTGTTTTGGATGTTAGCATCTAGTATGGGTAACTGGTGTCCGAACAGCATGGATGTACCGTAGTACAAGGCAGAATAAACTAGCCTGTCCTATTATTACACTCATGCTGTTTTTTTCAGCGAAGTGGCCAATCTTAAGGTGTTTTTTTGTGTACCATTGCTACACCACCAATGTTGTGAAGATAACATTTTCTAACTTACTAATATATTTTGAAGCTGTTGTTTTGACTGAACTTCCTTTTCATCTGAAGTTAGACATGAATCTGAATAGCTTAAAAATGATATAATACAAACTAAGAGTGTTTTGTGTATGCTGTCATGTTCTGCAACTAAATTTTACCCTGTGCCACAGTTACTGTAAGCTGTGCAGTTTATAGCTATGAGGTTTTGTCATGAATTTATAGCTGTCAGGGTTTTATATGGAGTTGCATTGTGGCTGCGTAATATAAAGCTAGAGTCACTCATGAATAATTTGGTTGTAAATTGTTTGTCTTGTAAAATCAAGGTCTTGTTTAATGCTTAGAAATACAGACCGTTAAAAAGTGGGTGGTGCTGGTGAATTGCTGTAAAGGAAACATGGGCCTGGCTGGTGAATCATTGTAAGGAAAAGTGGGTGTGGCTAGTGAATTACTAATCACAACTGGGCCAGCAATCCATTTGGACCCAATCCATTTGGCAATAACATGGTCATTGTATTGTATATAGCAAAATCTAATTATGACACTAACACACCCTGTATTTTGTTCAAGGCAAAAGACTTGAGCATAATGAGATGAAAATGTCATTTCCTACCACTTTCTTGGTGCTTAAAGATGGCATTTCATGCCAGAGTAATTGATAGTCACACGTCTGTAAGAACATCAGTATCGGCGCTGGGTTAAAAACATCTGATGGCAGGGATGAATGTGTGGAAAAGAGCAGGACAGGGTTACAGTTTCCAGGAAGAGACTTTTATCTCTGCATCCCCCCAACATCACTTTCGTGTTTGTTTCAAGTTGTTTAGCAAATGTCACCCTGGTTTCATTGTTCAGTCATTCTGTAGCATTATTTACTCAACCTTACAGCTCAAAACCCATGATTTTCTCTCTTGTGTGGAGAACAAATGGAGACATAGCTGTGATTGCAACAATATACAGTAAGCGGTTTAGTCGGTTTCACACAGTCTATCATATAAATCGTCTCTAATGGTACTTGATGGTGTGTTTCGTCGTTTCTGATTAGATTATTGTGAGGGAAAATGTATGTTCTGTTTTTATGTAACTGCTTTGGAGTGAGTATAGGGGTGGAAGCTTGGTTAATGCGCCGCGTGTCGCATTACGAATGTTAAATTGCTGTAGTGTATTGTGCCTAGTACGCAGCACTCACACTGACGTGTGTAATTCATGCAAATATCTGCATATATTTGAAAAAGAATGCATAGTTTACAGTATGCGATATACAGACATGCAATAAGAATCTGTGTGTATGTAAGAAAAACAAATGTTATTTTGAGGATTCTTAAAAGTGTCCATTATTTTAAACACTGTTAAATTTTTGCTTGGTTGTGAGAACGTTTTATGTAATGTTTTAAATCGTTCCACTAACAACTT
Organism: Yasuhikotakia modesta; assembly: GCA_036877545.1. Taxonomy (NCBI): domain Eukaryota; kingdom Metazoa; phylum Chordata; class Actinopteri; order Cypriniformes; family Botiidae; genus Yasuhikotakia; species Yasuhikotakia modesta. Next base: position 59,450 of record JBAJNP010000879.1, on the reverse strand, counting down.
AAGAATAATATTTTTATAGAACATGATATAGAACATTAAAAAAACCTACTATCAGTACTGCGGAAACGTTTTGATAATTTAGGGGAACATTTACAGAATAATAGCAAACGTTCTGAGAACATTTCCTGTTAGCTGGATTATTAGGTTATCAGATTAAATCATTTTGACAGTATACGCTTATGCTAACAGCAGCATTTAGGAGCTTATAATGTCTCACGTGATTGAGGTAAAAGCTTATATGCTATTATTTATTCTTATGCAGTAAAAATATTCTATTTTCTATATTATATTGTCACTCTAACAAGATAATATCCTGGAACTTGCAGAGGTTTAATGGACATTTCTGAACATACCGTCTGTGTTTCCTTGGTGTTTTGTTGCTATGACAATGTTTCTCTTACGAGATTGTCCTGGATGATAAGTTAATTCCTGGACGTCCTGCAGCCATCCAGCTGGCTGAGGTGATGAAGCGCTGAAAGATGTGCTGTGTGTGTGTGTGTGTGTCAGCAGTTTAATTAGTCAAATTTGGCCTAAATTTTGCTGTAGGCAAGTAAAGGAGCATTACATGTATTTTAGGCTACATCACACACAAGGACACACACACACACACAGGCTCAGTGAGAAATGGCAATGTTTTAGTTATGTGTTCATCTTTTCTCTATCTGTCTCTTTCAGACAAACACACACATCCAAGCACACATTTTTAAGGTCACAATAAGCACTGAGACAACATTAATCTTCTCAAATTATACAGACCAAAGAGATCTGATTGCATAACACAGATCAGAAAGATTACAGCCATTTATTCTGCAAGTGTCTGCGGTGGAGTTTTTCTATGTCAACATGTAAGTGTCAGAAAGAGATATACCTGGTTTGAAACTTGTTACTCAGCTAACAGGGAACGTACTCAGAATTTTGGCTAATGTTTTCTGAAAGTTCAGTTTTCACAGTCTTTTAACACTATATATAATAAAATCAAGAAAACATTATTCTTAACTAGTCCGTGGAATGTGTTTAAAAACATTACGTTTAAAAATGTCAAAAATGTTTAAATATTGTTTTATGTGACCAATCAATAATGTTAATACAACATTGACAAAACTGGACATTTGAATGCTCCTAGAACCTTCAGAAGAACATTTTAATGTTTTTACTTAACATTGAGGAAACATAATGCATGCATGGGACACCACATTCCAAGGCAGCGTCCTACGGCTAGCAGCTGTGTCGGAATCTTGTCTGGATAGACAGCTTACTAACCGCTTGTCTTCAGCGCTTATTGAAAACACTCGCTCATATATTTTGCCCTCATTTGTCATTAATGATGCAGATTTATCTTGCATTATTCACCAGCCCTGTTATATTTAGCCAAATATAACAGCCTATTGTGCTTGTTCCCAGAACCTTCTGTACGTCTGTCTGTTGCTATGGATAAATACAGAAGGCAGTGATGTACACAGTGTCTGTCCAATCACACGCATACATGCGCACACACACACACACACACAGTCAAACTCACACAGGGCAACTTATCTTCTCCCCCTCATTTCACCTAAGCTATTTTTAAATAGGCTTTATTGGCAGTGTGATAAATTCTGGCGAAGCACTTACATGACAAAAATACAGCTAACACGCACATTACAGACACAATGTCCTCTCTGCTGTCCAGCGGTCTTTGTGCTCACTCATTTCTTGCACTTCCTGTTTCGGTGTCCCGCATCAGCACTCTTGCAGAAAGTTTTCCTCAATCTCTCATTATCTCATCCTCACACACTGCCCTTCCCTGCCAACTATCTCAAACTGCAGATAGACTGAAGGACAATAGAGGAGAGAGAGGGACGGTAAATCAGCAATCAGCTCTCTCGCCCTCTTGTTCTTTTCTGAGGAAACAAAAGCTTATCTAATACTTTATAGCTGCAATACTTAACTTTCTCTGTTTGAATGATCTTTAAGTATGTTGAAATCAAATGAAAGCAAACTTTTTAACATTTCTTGGGAAAAGGGACCCAACAGCAACATACAAATATAGATGTAAATCATTATTAAAAACATGTAAATGTTTTAGTTCATTTTTAAACAAAAGTTATGCATTGCAGCTTTAAAAGTAGCTCTTTTTTTTACCTTTCTTGCTGTTGTTTTAGAAAATCAAGTCAAGAGTTTAAGAAAAATGATTACCATTGTTTCCTTATTTTAATCAATAGTCAATAAAAATCATCTGAACACTTGATAACATTGATGTAATTTTTTTAAACAGAATTTATTCATTGATTCTGTGAACTTGAAATGATATTTTTCAAATTTTGTTTATTTTTTCCTTCTAAAATCTCGTTGTCTTTAAGCTTTACAGAACACATTGCCTTACTGGATGATGGTGGTCACATGGTACAGCAGATCCAGTGATGTCATAAAATGTTTTTTATGTTGTTTCTTTGTGCATTAATCCTCTCATTCACCTACACTCTTACAAACACTGACGCACACACACATACACACAACCTCATACACAAAATATTGTATACCACAGTCAATGCCCACTTATGTTTTATATGAATCTCAAATAATTTTTCCATTGTTCCATTTGTACATTTTAACATTCTTTTCTTGCAGTTTTTATCTTCTGTAATACACATCTGCAGTATCATTGCTGCCATTATTAATTGATCTGGTTCAATCAATTGTGCATGACTCTGCAAATCCCATTGCTGACTCTGTCCCAGTAATTCACAGAAACATGAATTGATCAGCGTTCAAACCCCACCCTGTTTTCTCCAAGCCCACGTGAGTTAGCAAACGTTGCTTGCCTGTAGGTATATAGTTTTTGTTCAGACCTACTCTGTGATTTTCAAAAAGACTGTTCTAGGATTCATTAACAAGGTGATCGTTTTGTTTTTGTTTTGCTTTTACTTGATTCTTTCCAGGTCTTTATCTTGGCTGTCTGACTTTGTGTTGCCTTGTTTTTTTCTCTTGATTGCAGCAATCAACCTTCTGTGGGATCTTCAACAACATCAGTCCCCTCAAAAGCCTAAAACTCTTTCTCTTTTTGATCTCTTTTACAGCTGAAGTTCTGTACAACCTCTCCTTTGCTTATCATCTGTCCTTTCTCCTGCTACACCACGCTCTCTTCCAGTTCTTCTCTGTTGTTATCTTCTTCTTTGACTTCATCCTTCACCCTCTGGTCCTTTGAGTTTGTAAGTTCAGTTTTTGGGGGGTTGGAATTGCAGTTGGTGGTGTTGTAGGCACGGATGTATCCGCGGGTGTGACGCGCTGGGAAATCTCCACTACTGCCGCCGCTGCTGCTGGTTGTTGAGGTGCTCGTTGCTGAGGCGCACTGGACCAGCATGCCATGCAGCGACTGGCTTCGTTTGGTCCAGATTACGCTTAGTCTCTTGGCATAACTGTAGCAGGCTGTTGTGGCAATTTCACCCATATCAAACGATGAACTTCTCTTGTAGCGTAGCGCACCGCGAGGAGGGCTTTCGTGTGGCAAGGCAGGGCTCTGATAGGCCAGCGAGGAATTCCATTGGCTGTCTGGGCCTCCTCGACGAACCACAACGCCTTCTGTGCTGAACCGCCTATCACCCAGCTTTCTGTTGTATGTAGGGGGCGGGGCCAAACTTAGGCTTGCTCGTTTGCCTGTGTCTTTATTAGCAGGGCGGAATTTCATTTGTTTTGCTCCTAACTGACGTGAAGGACGTGGCAGTGTTGAAGGTGAATGATTACTAGGGGTGTAATACAAAGACATTTGCTCCTTGTCTTTTGTGTACGGTGGAAGTGGTCTCAACGAGGCCATCTCAACCTCTAGTCCTGCCCTGAACTGGTCCAGATTGACTTTGGGCTTTGGGAGGGTTTTTGGTTTTATTTTGGACATCGGTTTGGGAGATGACCCCAACCCTGCCTCCGCAGCATTCTGTTTTTGAACAAGCCCATTAGGCAACACAACCATCATGACATTCCCATTTCCATTGTTTTGAGAGAACACATCTCCTCCCTTTCCAGAAAGAGACGGGGAGTCTGTTCCTGAGCATCCCACCTCGTCTCCTATCTCACGATGATTGTCATGGTTACTGCACACACGGTGACGCACCATTAGTGCCACAGTAAACACCAACAGTGTTACCACGACAACTCCACCAACCAGAATGGTAAGAGTCCCGCCCAGAAAGTGGGCTTGTAGTGAACGACAGTCAGGGTAATTGTCCTTGGTGCTAAACTGGGTGCAACCAAGGACTTTTGTGGCAGCCATAGAAGTGACTGTGTCATCAAAAATGGCTAGCACACACAAGTTGTAGTCCGTGCCAGAGACCAGATTTTTAAGTAGGAAGCCATCGCTCGTGGGGGGCAGAATCCTGACAGAAAGGAAAGAGAGAGAGAGAGAGAGAGAGAGAGAGAGAGAGAGAGTGGTTAGTAACCTCAAGCAGTTACCCTTACCTCATGCCATCACAAGGAAACAGCATTTTGCTTAGACTCTTGTTCCTCTAAGCCTATTCTTAGTTTAATGTTATCATACAAAAGGATAACTAATGTAATGAAAATGTACAGGCCTGTTCTAGCACACTGCTAGCAAGATTAAGGCCTCCCCAAACAATACCTCTGATATTGACATATAATTACAGACTCTCATCAAGACCTTGACACATTTAGAATACTGCTTTAGTCACAGTATTAAAGCCCTCTTATACTACACTGCTCTCTCTCTCTTTCTCTCTCTCTCTCTCTCTTTCTCTCTCTCTCTCTCTCTCTCTCTCTTTCTTTCTGTCTCTCTCCCCTTTCAAAGAAGGAATTCATTGCCTAGCACCTACCGTCCACTAATCCTAATGGGTTTAATTATGTCTTGGTAAAAGAAACCTTAAAGGAGTAGTTCACCCAAAAAATAAAATTACTCTCATGTTATTCTAAACCTCTATGTATTTTTGTGTTGTCCTGAGGAACACAAAAGAAGATATTATGTAACCAAACAACAGTGGCACCCTTTGACTTCCATTATATGGACGCACAACCACTAAGTATTTCTCAAAATATTCTCTTTTGTGTTTCACAGAAAGCAAATGTCATACAAGTTTGAAATAACATGAGGGTAAATACATAATGGGTAAATAAATCATTTTTGTGTAACTATCCCTTTAAATGGCACATGGAATATTACATACTAAAATAACATTCTTTAGTTACAAAGGATTGTTTGTTATTGAAATGCTTCATAATCTTGGCAGTGGTTATTCCAACCTTTTAACTGTTAGAGCATCCATTACCAACTCATAAATGTGACATCCTGTGTATAAGATTGTTAAAATGTTTTAAATATTTGGGCATCTTAAGTACAAATACATTATAACTTCTGCCTGAGATTTTTACAGCACTAGCTGTAAACAGAACTGTAAAAACAATGATGGTCTCCAAAAAGGTTTCTTAACTTTTTCATTTCCCATCTTTTTTAATTTTCACAGCTGGTTCTGCCTCAAACTGGACCACGATTAAGACAGAAGTTAAGCAAACAGACAGGGCACTGATTTAAAAGCACACAGTGTTTACCCTTTGCAGGAGAGACATACAGCTCTCTCTGCATATTAAGGGTGGATAGGAGAAAATGTTCATGTTAAAAATGTGTGCATTTCAACTTGAAATATTTGTTCTGTTATGACTGGAGAATTTAAATGTGTTTTCAGATATAAATGTGCAGGCATAATTTGTTTATTGAATCAATAATGTTAAAAAAAAGACTCCCACTCTTTCACACACACACACACACAGACACACACACACACACACGGCACACTCTATTAAGCTTGGCGGTGCTGTAAATTATAAGTTAGAGCTCAAGGTCACATCATCTGCCCTCTTATCGCTCTGTATCTCTAGACTCTGTGTAGATATGCATGCACTTGTCCAGCTGTTTAAAGCCACAGGAAGTGATCTGCTATTCAAATAAACATGAAATAACATCTCGACAGCTGAATGCATGCTAGCACACTGAAAATGACATGTTTCACATTTCGTAAGTGATTGACTGTGAGCCTGGAAGTGACACTAAAATGGGCATAGCTGCTAAAAGCATGACAGTGAACTATATATAGTGTATTTGTAGGTGGATTCCTGTTTTACCCAGCTAAGTAGATGCCTTACATGTGAAAAAACAAAGCGATAATGATCCCACTTATCGTTGCATTTATTTAGCATATACCTTATTTGTTTTTGTTTTATCAGTGAAAGGAGATTCACAAATGTAACGTTTAAGCAGATTAAGTGGTTACACTGATCCATTAGTTATCCAATGAAAAAGAGATAAAGACAGACAAACTACACTCAGCAGGAAAGTGACAGGTGTTGGACTGCGGGTGACAGATCTGTGCTAACTGCATTGAAAGCGTGATCCAGATATTGGCAGGACAGACAGATGGGCTTGCGGACTGCACAGAGCGGGTAGACGTGACCTTCAGTCAGGGGTTGTGACTATGAATGTATATGTTGAGTTGTTTGTTTTCTGTTTATATGCACTGAATAATGTAAAAGCTAATATTTGTTAAGAGGATGAGTGGTTGGGGAATATCTACTGGGTAGGTGGTGGGGGGTATAGTGTAGGAAAATTTAGTATAGTAAAAAAAGTAAAAAGACTTTTCTGTTGGCATATAGGTTAGGTTATAGTGTTTAAAACTAGCTGTATATAAAATCAATTTAAGTCCATGAAATGTTACCATTTGAATAGATAAGTAAATGTGTGTTTTTGTAACAGAACCTCTCTGAGCAACACAAGTTTAATCTGGATTGTCAGCACTCATTGCTGTGCGTTTTTTAGAAGAGAGAGTTTGACCTTTTCTTCAAGTGTCTTTAATTTGTGTGTCTGTGTGTGATGGAACAGGTTTTTCCATTGGCAGACATCAACACACACACTCACACACACACACACACACACTCACACACACACACCCGTGCTGCTATACAGACTGACAGGAAAATGTTTTGTGAAACTGGTGACACAGAAACAGACAATTATTAGAACACTCTAATAATAGAGGTGGAGGGGGCGGAGCTTGAAAGAAAGACAAGGAGACATAAAAGACTTTTGTCTTCACTAACTTGATCTTCATAAACAGATTGTTTTTATTCTCTGAACTCAGTCCTGCCGTTTTTCTGTCACACTTTTTCCTTCCTTTGTCACCAGCCAGAAAATATCACTCTTCCTGTTTCTTTATTCTGTAACTTACTCCCTCGTTCTTTTCTATATTCTCTATGTGGTTCTTAAAGCACAGGTGCTACTGATCAAAATGTGTTTTTTGATCAGTGTTTTTGTTGTAGTGTTTGCAGTGTTGCTTATTAAAGCTGTTTATATTTACAACAATGAATTAGTGAAGTCTAGAACTGTATGTTTGCAATATTTACACTGCAGGAGGCTTGAGACAAGATTATGAATGTTAAGATGAATGTGTTACTTCAGCTGACTGTATCTCTGAGTGCTTTGTGTATGGCAGTGTTTTAATTTCAGTCATGTGCTTTACCCTGTCAATTATTAACATATTAACGTTTGTTGCAAAGTCCTGCCTAGATACTGTAGTGCTCGTGATGTAAAGCTTAGCCTCAGGGTGACCAAAGAATTGTGCTCTATATATACTATATATGTGTGTGTGTGTCTCTCTCTCTCTCTCTTATACTGGCAAATAATAAATAAATCTGCATTGTTTATTCTATAGATCTTTTACTTTTTACTAATATCATGAAATATTTATTTTATTATGTTATTTTTTATAATTTATAAAATGCATATTTTTATTTGATTTAAGAATAGATGTAAAGCTAAGCAGTGCAGATTTATTTTTATTTTATCATATATACCAACAGTGCCTCAACTGCACACAGTATATGGTGTTAAATGTGGTGTATATGGTGTGTGTATAAGTGTTAAACAGCACTGGTACCGTTGGGGTAACTTTGTTTTGAAGTTAAACACTGTGGCACCAAACCGAAACCAAGATAAAAGCTTATCCCCCTCCAGTAATCTCTCTCATTCTCGATTTCTCACTCTCTGCTCCTCTTCCTCATGTGGTGGTGGCAGTCAGTGAGATTGGCTGTGACATACTTATTGGCACTGTAGTTTAAGTTCATTTAAAGACTTCATTATTTTTTCCCTTGAGTCCTGTGTCAAAGTCTCTATCTTTACCTATGTCCCACCCCTTCCTTTATTTCTCATTCCCTCGCTCCGTCTCTCACCAGCCCCCCTGTCAGTTTCAATGTCTGTGGTGTCAGTTTCCCAACCCACCAACGCGCACACACACACACACACACACACACACGGATACACACTCACACTCAATTCCTCTCAGCCCTTAATGAAGGACAGACAGAAAGAGGGTGTGTGTCACTTGCCACAGATAATGTCTCTGAGAGGTTGCAAGATGTATTGAACATGTTCCAAAAATGTCTGACAGCAACTAGGCTGCAGTCACCGCATGAGTCTCAGACACTGATAACATGAGAAAGGAGTAGGACTGCGTTAGCCTCGGGTTCAACATGAAACGCATTATCGTAACGATTCAACCTGGCAACAATCTGAACATTGCATATTCATTATTGCAATACTGCTAAATGTCACATTAAATGGGTTATATAAGTGGATTTCTCAACAATTAGTCTGCAATGTGACTGTAGATGAAAAACGTCTGTTATTTGAGCTGTAGCTAAAGTGCCATTTTTGTATGCATTTTCAAAATTACAGGTAGATATAAACTTGATGCAGTTAATGTTAAAATACACAACAATGCACATGTTTAATGCACTTCCTCTGTGATATAACTCATCTTAACCTGAACTGATAAAGCCATAGACAGCACTCACACTTTTTTACAGTTTGCAGTTACAGTATTGGTGTACATCTGTAAGTTCAGGGTTTAACACATGCCACATCTTCTGCTAATTGCCACTTGTGCAATCTTGTCTAAGTTACTTAGTGAAATGTCTGCTAACAAGTTTTTTTACAGGCTGGCATGCTGGCATGTGTGTGAATAAGTATGTAGACACACATACACACACACATATATATACATGTATGTGTGTGTGTATGTTTATGTACACATATAGTGCATATAGTATTGTTTGTATTTCTAATATAAAATAAATATTTCTTTTATATTTACATATATTAATATATACAAATATACATTTATATTTAAATGTAATTTTACATTATATATATTTATTTTGTATTGAATTACATTTTTTAAATAAAATTTTAAAAATAACTTTTTTATATTTTATACTATATGCACTATATATATATATATATATAGTATGTTGTTTATTCATACATTTTTGTTCCCTACTTTTATTTATTTAGATCTGTCACTCACCTGTAAACAAGAGTCTCATCTGCAGTGCAGTTGTACTGTATCTGATACATCCACACCAGGTTACTTCCCATCAAACGCCGATTTTCCCACCTCACTTGTGCTGATGTGGACGTCACCCCCTGCACTACCACCATCTGCTCCTCACCCCCATCGCTGACCCCATCCTCAGCCTCAGTCTGACCATCCTCCTGCCCGTCCTGGGTGTCTGTGTTGGTGTCCGTTCCGGGGCTTTGCCCGCTGGGGGTTTTCCCTCTGGTGATGTCAGAGGATCCTGGGTCACGGGCTAACAGTACCGTTCCGTTTCCACGGTGAGGGAGAGGTATGACCTTCAGGTCAACTAGAGAGGTGGCCTCACCTGCGGCGTTGATGGCGATGCAAGTGTATGTACCGTCGTCACGGGCAACGGTTACATGTAGCTCCAGGGTGCCATTGCGAAAAGATGTGGTGCGAGTGGAATTGCCAATGATGCGGTCGTCTGGTGAAACCCAGTGCACCACAGGCTCTGGATCACCAATGGCACGACACTTGAGCGTCGCCCTTTGACCCTCCAACACCCAGAGTTTGTGTGTATGTCGGGTGATTAGCGGAGGCTCACAGGCGAACTCCTCCTCCGGTATTGACCAGAAGTAACGCCCAGCTAAATGAAGGGGCGTGGCGCACGTCTCCATGTCATCGCTGCGTATCAGCCGCCTTAGCCAAAGCAATTCGCAGTTACAGTGTAATGGGTTCCCCCCAAAATTTAAGTTGATCACTGCATTGTAGGGTGTAGGGCTGATAACCCCTGTCTGCGATCGGGCAAACAGGGGATCGGGTGGTAAAGTCTGCAGGCGATTTGAAGTCATGTCCAAACGGGCCAGTTTGTAGAGTTCACTGAAGGAGCCCTCAGCAATCTGGTCAATAAGGTTATGATCTAAGTTTAACGTGTGTAGGCTGGCCATGCTTTGAATGGCATCCCAGGGTGCTTTGCGCAGATTGTTGTAGGATAAGTCCAGATCCTCTAGAGTTAAAAGAAAATCATCAAAGGCCTCAGAGGAGATGTTAATGAGCTGATTGTTGTTGAGAATAAGATGCTGCAGATTTAGCATGCCTATTAAATCTCGTGGGCCCAGCTCTGTCAGTCGGTTGCTGTCCAAATGCAACGAACGCAGACTTTCCAAATCAGCAAATGCCATTGGCCGAATTTGACTGATGGTGTTTCTTGATAGCGTCAGATCCACCAATCCTGTCATGTTTGCAAAATCTGCTCCTCCCACCTCTCTAATGAAGTTGTCAGCCAGACGAAGCTCAACAGTTCGTCTGTCTATGTTTGGTGGAACAAAAAGGAGGCCTTTGTCAGCACAGAGCGTGCTCAGAGACTCTGAGAGATTCCTGCACACGCAGTGAAAGGGGCAGGACGACACTACGCCCCACGTCTCGCCCGCTACTGCTCCTGGAATCTGGCCAATCAGAGCAGGCAGCAAGCAGGCACAGGTGACCAGTGTAAGCCAATAAAATAATGGCACAGGTGAAATTTTGTCTCTTGTTGAGTTTCTGCTGGTAAACGTTGGCCACAGTGGAGGAGAAGGCTGATGAAAGGGATCAGAGGGCTTGGCGATATTCCGTTTCACGTGGACAGATGGATGAGATGGTATCAGGGGTGAGCGTGAGTTGCTGTGCGGATGGCATTCGATGAGGGACGGGTGTTTTCTGAATGGCTGAAGGGGTGGGGAGTCTGGCATGGTAGAAAGGGAGGTGATCCACAGACCTAGACGAAACAGAAAGCAAAAGAATCAGACAGTGTTTTAATTTTAAACTTCACAATTCATATGAATGTTGTACTTTAGCTTTAAATGAGTTTGTGCATTTGAAATTAATGCCTGATCATCTTAGCAGCAACTAAAGTACAAACAAAACATTTACTGGAACCAGCAATGGCACCAGCAATAGTTCTCTTAAAGACACAGAGAGCAACATTAACCATCACTATGTATAACTGAAAGCCCAAATAGCAATTTTACTGTATAAATAATTTGATTTGTTGTGGCATTTTTCATGCATGTAAAATACTGTGTTCATCAGTTTTTCTGTCAGTGCAGCTGGACGCTTCGCTTCATAACTGATGAAAGTCACAGATGCATGTTTCACTGGCAGGTTTTCTCAATCGATCTTCACTGATGGACAGGCTGTGCTAAAGAATCTTTCATTGGTAATGATATGGTAGCTTCAAGCAAAAAAAAATGAGGTCAACTATACTATAACATAATCGATACAAACAAAGTCCAAAAGCAAACTTCAGTGCATGAAACTTCAGTTCCAAAACTGGAACAAGAGATAAACTAATACAGAGAAAGACAGAAAGGGAGAGAGAGAACTGAAAAAAACATTGTCAATGCATTAAAATGCTAATTGGAGGTTTGAGCATGAAAAAACATCCATAATATGTGTAATTTGATCCCTTGCAGCGATTTGTTAGGTTGTCATCTTCAAATATGGGTTTCAAGCAAGAAATGAAGTTGGAAAGACAGCAATCTCCCTCAGAGCCCACATCACACTTCTGTCCTGCATTAGCACATTCAGCAAATGTAGCACTTACCCAGCTAACAGGTAATGTTTTTACAACGTTTCAGATTTTAACGCCCTCTGAAAGATCTTTGAAAGTTACCAGAAACATTCTTGGAGTAACGTTAGCAAGACATTTTGTAATGTTATTTATCACATGTGTCAAGAACAGTAGTGGAACATTTTAAAAACATTACAGAATTAAACAATGTTTAAATAATGTTCCTGTAACCAAACAGCAACGTTAATACAAGGTCAAAAAACCTTGTATTTTTTTAATGTTACTTTTTTAAAATACTTATTAATAGCATTTTTAATGCTTTTGTTACTTAATGGAAACATTAGGGAAATGTTCTTACTGAAACTGTTAGCTGGGTGAAGGGTTTCATTTACCACTCCTTCAGATACTGTACAAGCCAAAGAAAACCGTGAGATGAATCAGCAGTGAGATTGAGAACGTGGTCCAACCCAGACCGTCTTATGAATCAAGCATAACGTCTTCATGGCTGACTCACAGGTCTGCAAAAGTGATCCCTAAATAACAGCTCCTAAACGTGTGAGTCCATTCAGTGCACCTCGCACCTGTGAATGCCCCTCATCGGCCCCACAAGCCATTGCTCACATATTTCTGGTGTTGTAAACAGTGCAGAGCAGCAATTTTGTACAATTTAAAAAAAGGAGTAATTTTTGCAGTGTCATTAAACTTAAAACTGCAGATAAATGAAACTTGGGAACAATCAGAACTCATTCAATTACCCTGTTTTTTGGAGCATTACTCATAAACGGCAGCAAATTCTGATTGTGTTATTATGTGTGCTATGAATGAATCCTCAGTGAGTTTTTTCTGCAGAAATGGGAGGTATTTATAATGTTCACACAGTAAAAATTGCTTGATGAAATGTTAGTGTACAATCTGTCCCTTATAAAAAACTGACACTGGTAACCAAACACCGCATTTTTCAGTTTCTGTTACTGCAGAAAACTTTTGGCTATTGTCATCGATATACAAAATGGCATAATGGTTCTAAAAGCTTCTTACACTGCCTGAAGAACCAACAATTTTCTATGTGTGTGTGTGTTTGTATGTGTGTGTGTTAAAGGCAGGGATCCCTGCATCATTTCATCAATGTATAAGTTATTAACGTGATCATTTACATATGAAGTATTTAAAGTAAAAGTTTGATTATTGGGGAAATGAAAAAAAAATGGACAATAAAAATAAGATTGATTCATCACTGACAGATAAATTACCTGCAGCCCAACCTCCAGAATAAATCCAGAAAAAGCTTCTAAACTATTGTACTTTGGCAGAAACAATTGTTACCATGGTAATATTGTGTTTCATATAGGGTGGATGGAGAACAGGAAGGCAATACAGGTTTCTAATGTTTTGTTTGTGTGTTCGCATTATTACTTGATATTTTTCTTTACCTCTGCAAAACCTTCAGTAAATTGAATGCCGAAACAATACAGACAGCTTGTGCAGCTAGACCTTGGCTTATTCATGCTTGGTGAAGTGTATTTTTTTTTTATTCATAATTTTAGAAGTCTTTGGCAGATGTGTCTCCAAAATATCCACTTCATCTCTTCCTTCCTTTTGATTCTTCTCGTCTGTTTTTCATGGTCCACCTCCGACCTCCATGACCTTCTTCTTTTCTCTATTTCTCTCCCTCATTCTTTTCTTCTCCACGCCCCTGTCTTTCATCCTCCCTCTATAATCCAGTGTTCTGCTCATCACCTTTGTCTACTCTTCCCATCTGCCCTTGAGGTAACTTGAGATGTGATGCAACATTAGTTAAAGTACCCCCTCTTCTATCGCTCTCTCTCTCTCTCTCTCTCTCTCTCTCTCTCTCTTTCTCTCACCATCTTTGGCCATCTGAGAGCACACTGGCCAAAATAGATCTTGTCTCTCTCCTGCATCGATCCAGCCATCCAGGATAGATAGCAAACCTTCCTCAAACATTATAACTCCTCTTCCTCCAGCATCCTCTTTCTATTTTCTGCCTGTGTTCTTCTTGTCTCTATCCTCTGCTCACATCCCTGAGTTCAGCACATGCCAGCGCTTGTCTCGCTCTAATTTTATCTGCTCGGGTGAGCTGAAGTATGTGCATGTGTGTGGCAGGAGAGGGTTGATTAGATGAATATAAATTCTGGTAATCCTTTTGTAATCCTTAACGTTATTCATGGTTCAGACTGAATAAAAAACTACTGGGAGTGCCTCGCTTTAGTGTGTAATGACCCCRTCTATGGTGTGTGTGTGAGTGTGTGTGTGTGTGTGTGTGTGTGAGAGAGAGAGAGAGAGAGAGAGWGTGTGTGTGTGTTTGGCTCACTCAAAACATCTCTCTGCACTTAGCAACTCCCTTAGCCATCTTTCGTCAACACATGCTGTCCTCGACATATCCCCCCTTTCTCCTGTTATCCCTCCCTGGCTCACATTAAATCACACACACACACACACTTGTCAGGGTCTCTTGAACCTCAGTGGCCACAAAACAGATGAGCTTTTGCTAATGATTATCACATCAATTACATTCTGTACCACAGAAGACAATTCAGAAGAGAGCAGAGTCACACACACACACACACACACTGTAGCTATAAGACTAATTGAAGCGGCATTGACCCAGTAAGAATCATTAGCATCTCAGTTTTACTCTCTTCTCGGTGCTCAAGTCGCAAAGATTTTTTCCAGTAAGACAGTTTTCCAGGGCAACGTGAATCTCTAAACGCAGCCCTCACTGAGCTGTCACCAAAACAACCTCTTTTACTATGATATGTGCTCATATTTTTGCACAATTGTTTGTTGTTTTTCATGGTAACATTTTTATGATGTTCACTGGGGTAAACATATTATATAATTCATTGTTTCCTGCAGAATTCTGTACGAATAATTGGTTCGAAATGAATCAAAAACAAAACTGAATTGCAACTTCATTACAAAAAATGCTTTTCTCTGTCATGTTGTCGACATGTTGTCCTAAATATCAAGTTAATAAGCAGGAATGTTAATTCAGTAACTGCTTTAAAGGTGTGTGTGAGTGTGTGTGTGAATCAGACTGAATTAGTTTTTGCATGTTGCCATCAACACAACAGAAAGACCAGAAATTTCCATTTTGTCTTTGCACTATTTTGCATTACACAGTCTAGTTATCACATCCAAGCCACTAAATAGCAATGTAGGAAACACTGGTGTAGCCCTGTGGTGTAACTATAGTACATCTATATACAAACACTTATACACAAAGCAGACCGTGAGAGACTAACAGCACTTATTGGTATAAAGGGTGATAAAACGTATTTTTCAAAGACAAAAATTTTCTAATAACTGTATATGTTTGCCTGGATTATTTTTTTATGCAAGAGAAGAAGAGAGAGTGAAGGTTGAGATGAGTGGCTTTGGTTCACAGCGAGTTTAAGTCTATAATATATTTATTTTAAATTTAATATTAAAATAATTATTTTTATTTTAAAATAATATAATTATTTTAGATGCTGTATAAAAGATGAGCTGTAGATAGGTTTAGGCTTGTATATTTATATGTGTCATTCATATCAATTGATCTGTGGTATCAAAGACTTCTAACCTCAAATGAAATATCTTATTGCGAGATAATCTGAGAGATTTATTGTCTGTGCAACAAAGAGAATCAATGACTTCCCAAAGCCTCTTTGCATTTATAGGAAATGATCTCAAACACACACACACGCACACACACGCTATGGCAAATGGCCTTTATCTTTCTTGTTTTCATCTCCCTGTTTTACATCATCCGTCACATCATCACCCATTTTCTCACTGTGAGAGCTCCAGACAAAGTGATTTAGCATCAGGAAGTCACTACAATGTCAAGCTAAAAGGTGGTCGTAGGTGAGATAAATATAGAAACTCAGACCTCACATCGGTCTCCACCGATGTTCTAAGGAGACCTTAACAGTGTCTCAAACTGTGCTCAGATTTGCAAAGGTTTTGTAGGCTGCAGTCATATACCCCAAACCAATTCAGTGTCAAACCATGTTATCCTCTTCAATTCTGTAGCTCTAGAATCTCAATATTTCTTGGAATAATAATGACACTTGCCATTTTTCTTGGTTTATTGTAATACTTGCTTAGGAATTTTCGGAAGATTCTAGGAATATGAAAAGACAACCTGTGAGCAATAACATTTTTCTTTGGTTGTGGTCCTTGTACATGCACACAGATGCAGTTATATGAAGGGAAGATGACGTGACAGCAGTGATGCATCAAGGATCTGAGAGGAACACTCAAAAGAGAGAGACGGGAGGAGGCAAAGAGCTGTGATTAAAGAGAAATTGTGAAGAGAAGACAAAATAGATATGATGAAAGACAAGAGTTCTGTGAGTGTTTTAGTGCCTTATTATGCAGTTGCTATGGTGTTCTGGGTGGTTACTAGGGTGTTGTTGTGATGTTTTGGATGCTTTTTAAGTGGTTGCTAAGGTGTTGTCATGGTGTGGGTTCTTTCTGGGTGGTTGCTAGAGTGTTGCTATGGTGTTGTGGGTCTTTCTGGGTGGTTGCTAGAGTGTTGCTATGGTGTTGTGGGTGGTTGCTTGCTGACCACTCACAGGTGTTTATGATGTTCTGCTTCTGAGATAAGCCTCTGTGAACTTTCTGGCCATTTTATCTCTCCTGCCAGGTGACATCGTAAGTCCAGTCACTTAGAAAAGCAATAAGCCAAGATTTGAGGTGTTGTTTATGTCTGTAGCACAAACAGTACAGGCTAGACATGCACCGAATTTTAATTCTTTGGTTAACAGTTGCAGCTTTTGAAAATGCTGTGATGCAAGCAAATAGTTTCACTTTAGCAAACAACACAAATTAGCAAACACCACAACTATATAAATGTGTTGGTTTCTCATAACCAGCAGGGGAACGTTTTATGTTTGGCTATATCAGGTAAAAAGTTGAGAAACTTTTGGACTCCTGAGGATAAATACATATTTCAGAAGATTCTCATTTATCTCTGACCCAGCTGTGACCCTCTCAGCACGTCACTGCCAAACTTTCTGCATTGATCCATCATGCCTTTACACTATCCATCCAGCCATCCGTTTATGTGCCTGTTCATCTCTTTCTGCCTGCACTCATCCCTCATCTGTCCATCCACTCATCCATCTGTCAGCCTGTAGTATCTATCTGCTGTCTATCTGCTCATATGTCCTTCCGTGTCTCTACCGCTCTGTCTGAGTTTTGGGCACGTCAGTCTTGTCTCCTCATTTCCTGTTTCTCTTTCAGAGATCTGTTTTACTGAACAATGATTCAGCAGAATATAAACTCTGATCCCTACACACTGTAATGTGCTTCCGAGCTAACAGGGTAGGTTTGGAGAATGTTTCCCTAACGTTTCAACAAAAAATTGTTACAATCTGGAATGTTTCCAGAGCATTAAAACATCTTTTAACTGCGTCTTTGTTTGACATTGTGTAAACGTTATTGCTTGGTTATAGAAATATTACATATTTATTTTTTTAATGTTCCACTTAAGAATATCAGTTTTGATATATATCTAACATTAAAAATTCAGATAACCTTGAGAGGTCTTTTAGAGAACGCTAGCCAACATTTTCAAAACGTTTCCTGTTAGCTATAGGTTGACACTCTGTATAATATGATTCATAGGTCTGTACTGTCTGCATAGCAATACACTAACAAACACTCAGTCTTAGTCTAACCTCAATCAACCAACCATTAACCAGCCATTAACCACTACTTTAACCATTTAAACCACTTTAATCCAACAGCTCCACAAGTAAAAGCTTGTTGGTGAACAGCTTGTGTCTGCTGTTCCACCATCTGGAGCCGAGCGGCACCAGCCTGTACCAGCACTGTATCTTCTTGCTGGCCTAAGCCATTTTTCAGCAGTGTTAGTAAAACCCCAGGAACGGTGGAAAACACAATGTTAAAAGCTCGGTGAGTGTCCCTTTATTTCACACACCCTGTCCTGCTTCAAAACCTTCTGTTCCAGCACGTCTACAAGGTAACAGCTAATGAAGCCATTCTGTTTTATAATGCGGCTGCAGGGATGGACACACAGTGAGAGAGAGAGGGAGAGAGAGTTGATGGACGTGAAGGTAGGAAAGAATGGAACTAAAGGGTAGAATTAAATTGGAAGTACGTTTAAGGAAAAGAAAGGATGGAATTGGAAGAAAATTATGCAACCAACAGGAAAGCATGGAATGGGAGGGAGGGAATAAAGAATGGGACTGAAAAAAGAATGGGAAATGGAAAAGAAAAAATAGAACTCCAGGAAAAAAAAGAATTTCAGGAAAATTGAAAAATGGAATGGGAAGGAAAGTTAAGGGAAAGAAATTGTTCATTTTTCATGTTAGCAGGCTATGTGCAAATTATGAAGTAGAAGAAAAACATAAGATAAACAGTGAGAACTCAGAATAGAGATTTTGAGGATAAATAGGAATAAATAACCGAAAGGATTGAAGACAAATGGAGAGGATTATGGAGCGTTGCGTGAAGTATGGGGTGCTGGCATTGATGTTGGCATGGTGACAGAGCGCACTCCTGACACTTTTAAAGCAACCTTTCTGTCTCACTTAATGACACACACACACACACACCTTCAGTGTGAGTGTGGCTGAGTGATACAGTGTGTTCATGAATATGCAGAGAGAAGTGTGTGAGAGGGACTAGAGCACTTCAGCTGTGTGTGTGTTTGTTTGTGTGTGTGTGTGTGTCATTTTAACACTGTAAAATCAATCTCTTGTGTTGTGTCACTGCATTAACTATTATTGGAAATGTTCTGGTGTTTATGCATATTTTTCCATATGAGAAGGAAGGAGGAGAGAGAAGAGGGAAAAATAAATGGTCCACAACATGCCCTGTGGTCTATAAATAACTATAGAGTGTGTGTGTGTGTGCGTGTGTGTGTGCGTGTGTGTGTGTGCGTGTGTGTGTGCGTGTGTGTGTTGTGCACAATGTTGTAACATCTAAACCACACATCCATTGTAAAGACCAAAGTAGTTTGATGTTTCCTAGTGTTTGGAGAGAAACAACCTACTGTACAAATGGCTTATTTATAGTTGATTGGACATATATACTGTAAATGGGTCTGGAGAATAATTCACACAGCACTTTTATTAGCGTAATTGCTTATCCTAGCAATTAAAGAGAGAGTAACTTTTAAGTCTCTTTTTTTCCTATTTTTCTCTCTAGATAAAGAACTGGTTGATCTTACATGCATCTCATTTGGAGTTTTAAACCTTCCTATTATGTTTTATTGTCTATTATATGTATATTGTCTCTAAATTCTTGGTTGGCATCATCTTTTGGCTTGTTTTTTAATGGTTCTTTAGGTAGTAAACAAATAAACAAAGTACTTGACACACAAACTTGGGTAAAAATTCTGGAGGTTTAAATTGCTGGGGTCTTTAAATTGAGGGTAAATTGAGGATAATAGGAGGGTTAAACAATTCTCAACATATTCTTCAAAGAACAAATTTCTTTGTGTAACAACTTTTATTTTGTATGTTAACAGCTGTGTGGTTTATTTCTGGTTTATTTTATTTCTAATATGAAATCACAAAAGGATCACAAAAGGAAAGTCAGAACTCAAAAACACAACCTCCAAGCCATATCATTATTCACTGTGAGGCTGCAATAGTGTGTGTTTAAGAATGTATTGCTAAAGTGTGTTTACAAAAGCCCGGTAAAGATTTTCTGCCGTACATCTTTCAGCTCTTCCCAGTTTAGTCAATGACTGTGTCCATTAGTCTTAAACAACCAATACAACTGTGTGTGTGTGTCTGTGTGTGTGTGTGTATTGCGTATTTACCTTTCTTGTCTGTGCCGATCCCAGGACACAATTAGCTACTCATTTCCAAGCTTTTAACTGCGTGTTTGTAAGATGTGGAGTGTGTTAATCCAGATTCAAGTGTGTATAGCTGTCAGGGTGGAGAAGCGTCAGGGTGTTGGAGGGTCTATCTGGTTGCCACACGCATACTTCAGACATGAAGATTCAGACTCTCAGTTCCACTTGTATACCTGCTGGTTTGGCTTCTGGTTTGGAAATTACCAGGATGTTGTCTTTCCCTTCTAAAATGTTCCTGCCATTGAACATTTTAGGCCTGGGGCCCTCCAGCAGTTCCACGATTCCGCTGAACGAGTTTAAAATTTTCACTCCATGTTCTTCCGAGTCTCAGTCTATCCAGCTATTTCTCTCTCTCTCTCTCTCTCTCTCTGTTTTCCTGCTGTTTTTGTTTCTCCTCGAACCCTTTTCCTCTTCTGTTTCACCCACCTGCCATGAGTGTTTATGTGCTCATTTTCCCTTCAGCACCTCCTTTGTGTCTTTTTGTTTTTGTCTGTCTGTTTATCCCTTATTCCAGATTTGTTCCTCCTTTGTCCTCTTCTCTGATCAACTCTGATTGTTGTTCTCATATATTCCTTTTCTCAGATGTTTGTGTTATTCAAGTTTGAATATAGAATTCCAGGGAGCAAAACAGCGTTCCACATAAAGGAAAAAAAAACAGAGAGGGCTGGAGGGAGGGACCTGAAGATATGAAGATGTTCCTAGAGGATGAGGAATGGAGAGAGAGACGAAATGCATTAAAATAATTTCAAGTCATCACTGTGAATGCAAACGTACACAGAGATGCTTAGAGGGACTGAGATAATAATATAGACTCATTTTTGTTGAGGTTGCTCTTTTTGAGCTCATGAGAATTCAGCCAAAAATAAATATTCTTATTCTTTACACCCTTTTATGTCATTTTTAAACCTGTAACTTTTGCCTCTGAGGAACACAAACCAAACAACAGTGGCATCCAATGGCCTCCATTGTATAAACACAAAACATTTCTCTAAATATCTTTTCTTGGTGTTCCACAGGGGAATAAAGCCCTACAGGTTTAAATGACATGAGAGTGAGTCAATAATGGAGATGTTTTAGTGTTTGGGTGAACTGTTCCTTTAAATTATCAGCTTGTCTTACGTTGTTCCCCAAAATTATTGAGAAATGTAAATATGAATAAAAACAGACAGCAAAATTGTTGAGCAATAAAATGAATGTGGAAGCAAAGCCCAGCTGACTTTACTGGCATCTGAGCCCTCAGCTTCTGTTTAATCTCAGTGCTGTACAGCAGAAATAAATGTGTTGTTTTCACATTCCTATAGGGAGAGAAGATAATAAATAACATTTTTTCTATGTCATTTCTGACTGCACTAAAATTCACGGCACTCAGGACAAAATTTGGTTATTCCTCCATTTCCTCAGCCCAGTGATTAGGGTCTTCCACAGAGGATGCTAGTAGACCCCCTGAACAGTTTTCCTATTTGCCTCCCCTCCCCACGCCATATTGTCATCTCACCATTTTACATTTCCAACAATCATTTTCCAGACTGCATTTATTCCTTGTTTGGTCATCTCTCTCTCTCTCTCACTCTCAATGTCTGTCTCTCACTCTCTCCACTTTCTCCCTCTCTGTTTCTCACGCTCTCTCTCACCCGTTCTCTCACTCCCTCTGTCTCTCTTCAATGGCAGAAAACACTGATCCTGCTTTAAAATGTCATTGAAGTTGTTTCCTGTCATTTTGTCTGGCACCCTTTTCCTCCCTCTCACCTCTCTGTAACACACGCACACAAACACGCACACAAACACACACACACATCTGTAGTTATTTTTGTGTTCCCTTTAACTTGTCATTCATCTTGAGTGGATCTAAGACAGCCCAGAGACAGCATTCAAATTAAACACCTACACCGCATGTGTGTGTCAAGAGCATCACAGACGCAGACAGAATGTTTTTTAATCTGTAGGTGTGGTGACAGTGTGTACAGGACTGTGACTACTAGTGTGTGTGTGTGTGTGAGTGTGAGTTAAGCAGCTGTCTTATATAGCATCACACATATCATATCTGTCACGTTTATGTTCAGCATTCTGTCTGTATTTCTCTCTGTCAACGTCTGATAGCCAATCAGAAATCTTTTTCCTCTACATACTTTTTGACATGTACACTTCAAATGATGTATAACACAAACGCTCACACCAACCTCGTCTTCCAGCATTTCCTGTCGTGTAATCCTGCAGCGATTCGACTCCTGGCTTCCTTAAAAGAGAAACAATAACCTCTTTCTCTGTCTTTCGGACTCCCTTTAGTCTCTGTATCTCTCTCTCTCTCTGTATCGCTCTCTCGCTCTTACCAGCTGTGCACTGCTGAATCTCTTCAGAGGACAAACTCCTCCTTTTTCATCCCTCTTTCTTTCTCTCCTGTCACCGCTGATTGAAATTTAAGTCATTTTTAATCCAGCCAGCCAGGTATCCAGAGACGCACAGGAGAAATTTAACTGATCGAGAGGAAACTGATACAGATTTGTAGTGTTGGTGGATATTTTTAGAGTCTCCGCTTCACGTTCCTCTTGTCTGCCACTCGTGGAATCAGATCCGATCTTTCTTTCATTGTTTTCTTCTTTGTTTTTTCTTTTCGTCTCCCGCTAGCAGGTGAGATGTTTGCGCGAACCAGCGAGCAACTGATGAACGAGTGTCTCTACGCGCACTGATACAGAGCAAGAAAGAGAGGGAGGGGGGAGAGAGAGTGAGTGAGAGAGAGGGAAAGAGAGAGAGAGAGATGGACAGCCTCCAGCAGTATTGGATGAACGTGATGGTCAGGGTAGCCAGGGAGCGTCAGAAGAAGAGATGATAGAGCTACAGTAAGTACAGAGAAATGGATGGAAGAGAGATAGAGAGATATAAGACAAGCATCAAACGCAGAGAAGATCTGCTGCCTGCAGTGAGAAGCTTATAGTTCTGCCAGATGTGGGTTTGACTGTATTAAACACGGTTCTGTCATCAGTCAAAAGTTTAGATTACTTGACTGTATCATATAGTTTTAAAAACCTTTAAACATTGTTAATTTTGTATGATTTTACTACATTAAATATGGTCAAATATAACATTTTGGATGCTTAAAGTCTTAGCATAATTCCCACAGTTACCGTTTATTCTATGTTATTCTATGGTTTACTATCAAACTAAAATGTTAAAAATGATTAAGTGATCCTAAACACGTTTGTATATAAATGAAGTGATTTTGTCCTATAAAGTTTCAAAGCTGGAGGGCTGATACGCTTTGCATTCCCTCAGGAATATCTAATGGCTTTTTAAAATAGTTGTTTTTCAAGTTCATGAGCAAAACAAGGTTTTACCTTATTTTACATTACCAGAAGAGACGTTTATGTTTGTCTACTGTTACACACAGTCAAACCCCATGTGTGCTTTAATGTAAGCTGCTAAGAAGTTGGACAACAACCATGGCAATGATGTGAGTTTACATGGTTGATGAAATGGACAAGCGCTGTAGAGCAACCTGCATTTTTAAAACACTGGTTTTAAACTGTGTTTAATTTATGTAGTAGACCTTATTTTACTTAGAAATTAAAGACTACTATTCTAAAACCCCATTAGAGGTTTCAGAGGGGGGCTGTGGTTCCAAAATGCTTTGTTTCCAGGTTTTAGGAATACAAATTGAACAGCTCGATTTCAGCTAATGTTCATTTTGCAGTTGTTCCCCTGTGTTGTATGTGCATTGAAATGTGTGTGTGTACATAGACAGGGAGTCAAATAGAAACTGTAATTGTGAGAAAAGGTATGTATGTGTGTAATTTATCTTGTTCTGCCATTACTGAGACCTCACTCCATCTCTGCCTGCTATATTTGTCTTGTCTTATTAGTTATTATTGGAATAGATGACATATGAACAGCTTTCAAATTTACCCAGTTAAGGGCAAACACACATGGAGTAATGAGAGAGCGAGCGAGTGAGTATGAGAGAGAGAGACAGAGAGAGAGAGTGAGAGAATGTGTTAAGGTATTATCTTACGAGAGTGTTTGGGGTTTTTTCATTGATGTCATTCAATGAAAAAAAGGCATTATAAAGGCATTACACAATATATGTTGGCTTCTTTATTTCCATAATAATATGTAGAACAGTGGCCAGATTCTAGCAAGCACAAACTATAATATATCAACACCTTCATACACACACTCACACCTCCCACATCAACAACATATTAATCCAGACCTAACCATTTGTCCTATATGCCATCAATTCTAGAAAGTCTATGTATCCATTGTTTTTAATAGACGTATACCAAAAAGGTGTGTGTGTGTGTGTGTGTGTGTGCGTGCATGTGCGTATATTTGTCTCTGTTGCAGAGGTTGTTCTTGGTGTAGTTTATTAGAAATGAAGACTATTTAGATGTGACAGACCTCATTTGTTCATCTGATTAGAGGCTGCAATGGTGTGTAGCACCATTCATAACCACAACCAAAGGCTTATTCTTAGAGATAGACCAACATATGCACTAGGCTGTTACACACTGTGCTAGAATAGTACAGAAATAGTTGTAAAATAAACTACATGCATGAGTGTAAAATCTGCATGCATAGACTGTAAAGAAATGATGCATGCACAGCTGTAAAATACTCTGCTTACATATCTGTAAAAAACTGTATGAGCATAGCTTTTAAAAACGGTGCATACATAGCTGTAAAAAATGCATGCATAGTTGTAAAAAGCATGCTTCTGTAAGCCTGGTTAAAAATAGGGTTATCTTTCCCTTATGCCAATTCCAAAATCTACTGAGAAAAACCTGGCGTTTTAAAAATGTTTGCGTAAGGCACAGTATTGTGTCAATCACAAAGTTAAATGCCAAACTAAGAAGACAACCACACAACTCCACAACCCCACCTTTATTTCTGTTCATTTCTCTCATGTATTAAATATTATGAGCTTCATTAATGATGTAGTCCAGTGGTGACTTACAGCTGGACTCTCAGACAGCAGGCAAAGTGTGTTTCCCTTTATCTTACTCAGGGATTTTGCAGAATAATATTATATTAAATATTATATTTAAAATAAATATGAATGTGTATATTTTTCATGGAATTCTTACTATTTATCTTAAATCAAATATTGTTTATCAGCTCTTTAGTTCTTGACATTGAAAATTGTATTTTGGCCTGTGCTATAGGGTCCCTGCAGACCCTACAGGGTATTTTGTAGGGTCTTTGTTTTGTGTGCTTGTTACTCTATATTTAGTCCCTCCTCCATTATCACACACATGCAGTCATAACACTTTCACGCCATTGCCACAACACTTACACAAACAAAAACACAAAGACAATTAATCACAGAGACCGCCAGACTCCCTCTGTGTCTCACACACCCTCAGTAGACATTCAATCACAACTTCCAGCACCACGGACAGCGCCTGCAGCCAGTCCTGGTGTAGACGCAGCGCTTTCTTCACTGTAAAACTTCATGACGGACGTCTCCATAAACATGCTGCTCTCTGTTTACTATGTCTGCTAACACGCTTTAGCAATTTAGTGAAGAAAGGGAGAGAGACAGATGGGTGGATGAAAAGACAGATTACTTGACAGGCCTTTATTTATGCACTAATGGCTTCACACAATCACAATAAAGAAGAATAAGGAAAGCTCTGTGTGTGTGTGTGTGTGTGTGTTTAGCTTTTCTCAAAGAGATGTAGAGATGTCAATTGCCCTGACAGGACCACACTTACATTTGTTTATTAGACAGACAAATAAAAGCCCTTCATTTTGTGTGGATTTGTATGCAGCCGTGGTCATTTGTTTATTTAGTTTGATTTGCAGATATTTGTTTAGTTCCAAAAAAGGTATTTCATAAAGTCACTGACCTCCAGTCAGGACATTTGGAAGTCTGATGCACTTAACAACAGTCAGTTTATCTGACATTTAGCGAGATAAAGAAGTGTGTTTGAGAGACATGGGGTCAGATCACTGATGCTTCTCAGTTTGTTATTTTTGTAAAGTGGGCATCAGATGCTGAACACAGAGCAGATGAACAGCTGGAAATAAATGGACTTCAGTGTTTTCAACACACTGACACTTGATCATTAGCATTTGCTGATTCTCAAGAGATTGCAACACATGTTCAAGTTTGTTGTTTTCGTCTGTATTTAGCCACGCTACAGTAAATATGGATTTACAAACAAACATCCGTATTGTTTGGATTTGAATTGAGTTGAGGAACAGTGAATACAGTATAATTGAATTTAATTCAAGAAGTCGAGTCTAATTTAAATATGACCAAACGATTTGAATTGAAACCAATTTAATCTGTTCTAATTGAAGTGAACTGGATTGGTTCTAATTAAATCAAATAAAAAGCATCATTATCTATAAATAATGAAGACAAGGCTGAACGAGAAGTAAAGTTTTTTCTGTTGAAGATTGTCACACGAATATAGAGGAAAACCGTGTAGATGAATGGAGAGCAAAGATGGTGGTGGAGTCAGATCTGTTAAATGAAGCTCATAAAGTAAATACAGAGACTGAATTTGACCCTGCAGGGCTTCACAAGAGTGACTGTTAAACCATAATAAAAGACAGAAGACTAGAATAGAAAATTCCAGAAACTCAACAACATGCACGTGAAGATCCAGGACTGTCCTGAATCCAGATCGCTGTCTCATACAGACTGTTCTTCTCTTAACTGTTCATCATTCATCACATCTGATCCAAGTATGAGGAGAAAAACTACATTAAATCCTCCATTAACTCTACAGCCTCCATTGAATTCTCTGGAGAAATCCCCTATTTTCTCTCAAGTTTTTCTGGGTAATTGAGTTTTGAGCCCTTTGTAGAACACACTGTCTTAAGGACATCCCTGTCTGTGGAGAGTGTGTGTGTATGTGTGTACACTTGTACATCTGTCTTTGTGAGGACCATTGTGTCCAGTTAGAGTGAGTAAAGTGGGAACATTTTGGCCTGTCTTCACTTTTTGACACCCCTGTTTGACAGTTTAGGGATAAAGTTAGAATTAGGTAAAGGTTAGATTGAGAGTTGACAGTTAGGCCCATAACTGTGATGGTTAAGGTTATTGTAGAGGGCTGTAGACAGTATTGTGTCAACGACAGTCCTCACAAAGATTCAGCGCAAATGTGTGTGTGTGTGTGTGTGGGCGTGCGTGCGTGCATTTATGAATGGTTCCAACCTTGAGACATAGTGTCAGTTAGACGTCATGTTAGATTCTGGAAGAGATTTAGTGAGATCTGACATCTTTGGTTTCTCACATGGACTCAGACATCTTTTCTTTGACACACATTGTTTTCTGTCTCTCTTGTAGCCGTTTTACTCTGCCTCTGTCTGTCTGTCACACAGAAACGCACAGATCCTGTCTGTATTTTTAGCACTTTGTTTCTGTTCGTCGTGCAGAGACACACACCGTCTCACACCCCAGCACTCACAGTGAAGCGGTGTTTATTGGGGCAGTGAGCAGTGAGCAGTGTGCGTCTGCGTTTTGATAGCTGTAATCTAAAGGCCCGTTTCTGTGCAGGAGTTTGGTTATGGTCTGAACCGCAGCTGTCTGCATTGCTAATGCATTTATAGCAGCCATCAGGAAATGAAACAGAGTGCTCAGAGCACATATTACCAGACAAAACTTCCCACAGACTGTGAGAGTGCTAGCTCACAATACTGCACTGTCATTGACAATCCAAATTAAGTTTCTTGCTTTGTATTTCATAGTGTATCCAGTAAAATGGAATGTAGTTTTTTGGTGGTTGTTCGTTGGTAGTTGACAAATGTCCATGATATATATTTTTCTTTCTCCAATATTAAGATTTTGAAATTTAGTTGTGTGTACTGTAACTTATCATCCTAAATTTTAACAATTTGATTTTAAAATATTCATTGTTCAGCTTTCTTGCAGGTTACGTACAGTAAATCTGTTATTGTAACTCAATTTGTTCTTATTGTGGGTTTATCATAGAATTTGAGTTTGGTGAGTGTTTGCTAAAGAATTGCAGTGTGTAATGTTAACAAAAGTATAAAGTGTTCCCAGGAAAGAATGAAAAAAATACTGTAAATTGTTCAGCTTGTATTTCACATTATCAATTCACCAAATGCTTCAAAACAACCTTTGGTTAGATTCTTATGTTGGTTGCACAGACCATGTGACATATTGACCTTGGTCATGTGACATATTGACCTTGGTCATGTGTTTAAACCTCACGTGTAATTTATTGTGTGACTATCAATTGATTATCTAATGTTCTCTCTCTGTCTCTCTCTCTCTTTCAGACTAATATACCCTTTTTACTGAATGTACTGAGTAATAGCCAGTTCCTGTACGGCACAGTAGACACACAGTTTATTGATGAGAAACAGGAACTCTTCAACCTCAAACCTACACAGAACCGAGCTCAGAAACTTCTGCACTATCTGGGTCAGTGTGTGAGCATCCATCATTGTTTGTGCACCTGTGATGGTCTGATATGTGTGTGAGTACATTTGTGTTTAAACATCTGCTGCTTTCTTCACAGGTCACATCATGGTAAATGGACCCATGACTCCCATTCCAGTGAAAGCCAAACCTTCATCTGTTGACCCAGTCGTTCCTCCTGTTCCTCTGGGTATAGCAGACACATACACACACACACATACACTTACATACATACACACACATACACTTACATACACACACACATACACACACACTCACATAGATACATACATACACACACACACACATACACACACACATAGGGGAAAATATTTAAAACAAGTTTGTCAAGCAACAATTTATTTTGAATTTAAAGGGCAATAGAAAGTGCAGAATGTCTAATCTAGAATACAAAGTCAGTCTATTAATAATTTAGATTCATATTTTGCAATTACAGATATTTATATATTTACAATTTCTATATCCATGTTGGACACTTTGTGAACAGCAACATCAGTACAAAAAAGATAATATCTTGCAGGAACGTCTGCCCTGGGACTCAAATGAAACAGTTTGTATCCACTGTTCACAGGAACCAATCTATTAAAATAAATCTTCTCTGGTCTACAAATACAGTAAGAGAGAACAGCTTTAGTGTGCATTCATTTCAGTTTGCATGCATGTGCAATACAATATCTCATTATTATCATACGGCAACATAACAGCATATGGAACTTGTTACTGTACAAGCTATTTAACCTTAAATTATTTTGCTTCTTAAATAAAACAAGTAGAGCTACTGTCACATTACCAAGACATTTAGTTAAGTTAGTAGCCTTGCTACTTTTAGTTAGTTCCCCTCACACACTCACACACACATTGCTAATTGTTTACATAGTTTATAGACAAACTGGCCATCTAAAGAAATTTGAACATAACAGAAGTTTGAGTGCAACACAGAATTTATACCCCTCTATATTGCTACCCAAAACTGGCAGCTCTCTCTCTCTCTCTCTCTCTCTCTGTCTCAGGGGATGTATGAGAGTGTGATAATGCAGCTTTAATCCTTCCCTTCTCTCCTTCTCTCTGCCAAATGAAAGAGGGATCCGACCACATTAGAAATCTCATTACAGGGTTTAGGTGTGTGTGAGCTGCATACTGCTCTCCCTGTGTGTGTGTGGGACTCCATAGAGTTTATAAGCATATGTGTTTGTCAATTAATTTAGCCATCTTATTGTCATTGGTCCACCTTTTCTCTCACTTAGTGACCATCTTGTGTGTGTGTGTGTGTCTCATTTTTGGTACGCTGTGGTATGCTGTGTGTGTTTGTTTTTATGAATGCCAAAAAAGTTTTCCCAATTTTTCCCTGTCCCCAGTAACATAGATGATAGTTCTCAGTGGTGAAGTTTGTAATTTGCAGATACAAGGTGTTAAAATCTCTCCCCATACTAATGGACCCCGTGTGTGTGTGTGTGCAGAACAGGTCTTTCATGGAATAACAAATGCATGTGTCAGTGTAAGTAGGTCACATCTGTGGTAGGTGTATCCCAGGTCCCATGAGATGGGCGTTGTGCACGTTGCATGTGCGAATCAAACACACAAAGAGCGATAAATTGGCTTTGGCCTTCATCTTTCCTTTCATATGACTGCCAGCGTTCCGTATTGAGAAATTCCCTGCGCTGCAAACCCCAGCACATACATTTAAACTCACATGTGGGTGTATTTGAGCCTTGAAATATGCAAATCTATGCATCAGTGTCTTATTTACCACATTTCCATCATCAGTCACCCCCATCCATCTCTTTCTTACACCCTCGTCTCATTGGAAAGTGTGATTTTTAGCTGTGTTTGTGGTTTTATTTTATTTTGGTCTGATTAAGCTAGCAGCCCACTAACTGATTTTCCACCGATTTGAGGCATTTGCTTTATTTACATAAGCATTCAGTTAACATGAAGGCAGTCAGTGAGAGCAACTCTGCCTGTCAGCCTGTGAACTTTAAACAGCCCCACCAACAAAATCCCTGCTGAGTTAATGACTCTTCCAACTCTCTTTGTGACATGAGAACAACAGATAGTTGGTTGATGGTGGTTGTTGCTCACAGGGCTATTATTGTTAACTAAAACTCTTAGAAACATGAAATCGAGCTGTGAAAAAGATTTTCTTTAAAATTAAAATGTGAGTCTGTAAAATAAGTAAACAAACTAAACAAAACTGTAATACGTTTCTTTGCAAGAGAAGACTGCAGCAGAATTTGACAAAAACTTGATATTAGTTTAAGTGTTTGTTGAAGCGAGAGCCTCCAATCCATCTTCCTGGAGATCCATGCAGAGTTTAGCTCCAACCCACCCTAACACACCTGGCTGGATGTTTCTACAGCATTGGTCCCAAAAACCCTAAATAGCTGCTTCAGGTGTGTTTCATTAAGGTTGGAGCTCAACTCTGCAAGTCTGAGGACCTCATTGGAGACCTCACTTATAAAGTATAGTGTCCTGTCACAGCCAGGTGGAAAACTTGAGGTGCTATAAGAAATACAAACTAACTATGTTGAATTTTTAGTTGTATTTAGTTTCAGTCTTTAGGTCTGAGCTCTTCTGCATGTTGTTTTCCTGAGTAAATGCAGAGCTATTTCAAATGCTCTATAAGACAGCGTCTGTTGTGTAAGTTGTGATGTATGCGATGTCCGACCCTCCTGTTCTTATTTTAAATGAGCTTCATGTGGATTGACTGCCAAAACGAGGCATTAGACATGTGACAGGAAATCAATGAGGCACTTGTTTAATACATCACCCCTTTTAAATTTCGAGGCACCGAGTGTGACAGACCCACAATGAGGAGTGGGTCAAAGTTCAATGACAACAGTCGATAGCTGATAATTAAATCCCTTAGTTTCATAGAGGTGTTTAGAGTTGTTAAATGGGCGGCTGGTTTTATTCTCATTTGTATAAGTTGTGTAACCTCTTAATGTTTCTTGTGTACAGGTGAGCCTCACATCGGCTTCCGTGAGGTCCTGTTGAAGGATGGCCCACAGGGCTTTGCGAAGGCGGTTCGACAGCACCAAGGTCTGCTCCTGATGGACACCACCTTCAGAGATGCCCACCAGTCTCTTCTTGCCACTCGTGTCAGAACACACGACCTCAAGAAGATCGCACCATTTGTGTCACACAATTTCAACAATCTCTACAGCTTGGAGAACTGGGGAGGCAAGTGACAGTTGTGTCAAGAAGTCTCTTGTGCCTTCACTGTGTACCTGAATATAAACAATAATAGTATTGTATTGACATTTGACCCTCTGAGTGAATCCTACAAAAAGTTACATCTACAATAATTGACTTCTTGAGTGTGTTTAGGGCCCTATTGGTTGTTTGTTTGTTGCAAGACATTTAAAAGGTTCCTCAGCTCTGTGTGTGTGTTTTGGGTTTAGTAAGGATCAGTTCAGTTTGTGAAATCACTATTATTGGAGAACATGACCTTAATCTGTCTGTGATTCATCAGGAGCTACGTTTGATGTAGCCATGCGTTTCCTGTGGGAGTGTCCGTGGAAGAGACTCCAGGAGCTCCGAGCTCTGATACCCAACGTCCCCTTCCAGATGCTTCTACGTGGGGCAAATGCTGTGGGCTATACTAACTACCCCGATAATGCTGTGTTCAAGTGAGATCACTGCTTTCTTATTATCCCCTAATCCTCACACAAACCTTACTTCATGTTTAGATGTCATTGATGTTTTTTAAGCATTTGTCTTGTAGGGTCTGTTGGCCATTCCCCAAAATGTGTTCCTGTAGCTCAACCATATTGAGTATTAAACCAATAATTAATAATCTGCTATATTTAAAATTTCCACAATTTTTAAATACCTTAAATGTTATTCTGTAGACAAAGTTTGCTTATAATGTAACAAGCACATGCACAATTTTCCTTAAGTAAGTTTAAGGCTCTAGTTTTATCTTCTTATGTTTCCCTCCATCCATAGTAGATTTGTTCTTTAACTGTTAGAAAGAACATAAGTTGCAAAGGACATAATATAAATATTACAGTAAAATCAATAGTAATTCTAGGCTGTGCATTTATACAATGTCTTTATTCTCTATAAATTGCACCATTTACCGGTTTTGAAGGAGCTGGCTGACGTTCAACAGTGGTTGGTTCTTTTGTTCTGAAAACACCTTTATTCTGTCCTCAGTTTCTCGTTCCAGACCTGTGACTAACTTGTGTGGAACACAAAAGAGGAAATTTAAAAAAAACTGTATTTTCATAAAATACGTGGACAGTCATTCATACACGGTTTCCAACAATTAAGTATCACCCGTTTGCTTCTCCTCTAGATTCTGTGAGGTGGCCAGGGAGAATGGAATGGACATCTTCCGTGTTTTTGATTCGTTGAATTACATTCCCAACATGCTTTTGGGGATGGAAGCAGCCGGCGCAGCGGGGGGTGTGGTGGAGGCAGCCATTTCCTACACTGGAGACGTTTCTGATCCCATGAGACAGAAATACTCACTGGATTACTATCTGGAGCTGGCCAATGAGCTTGTCAAGGCTGGAACACACATACTGGCTATTAAGGTGGAAAATATGGCTATAAAGACACACACACATGCTTTGTGAGGACTTTCCTTAAACATAATAACTGTTATACTGTATAAACTGTATATTTTATCCTCTTATACGTCCCTTAAACTTAACTTTTATTGAAATTGAATTTAGCATTTTTACATTTTCAGAAAAAATATATTTTATTCAATAATTATTTTTATTAAAAATATTGTAAAAATATTATTTTAAGTATCATTTAGTTTGTTTAATAATAATACATCTTTCTTATGGAGACAGCTGCCCATTTAGACCCCACAATGGTAGATAAATGTGAACATATGCACACACACACACACACACACACACACACACACAAACACACACACACTAATGACCTGACAAACACACAGGCAGACACAGAGGCAGAGGTGAGGGATTTGCAGATGTAAACACTGGTTTTAGTGTCAAGACTCTTAGCATGTTATTTTCGGCCATGTTTGGAAGTCACTGAAGGGTGTAATGACTAGAACCATTGACAGTAATTCTTGTTCTTTCTCCATTATTTAGTTTTTGCTCCTCGTCTTTTTTCTGTGGCGCAGCTGTAATGATACAGTAATCATCATAATATGATTTTTCTGTTCCTCTGTCTTCTCTCTTCAGGACATGGCTGGTCTGTTGAAACCTGAAGCCAGCCGCTTACTGATCGGAGCGTTGCGTGAACGTTTCCCAGACGTTCCCATCCACGTCCACACCCACGACACATCCGGCGCGGGCGTGGCCTCTATGCTGGCCTGCGCTGAAGCGGGGGCTGATATAGTCGATGTAGCGGTCGACTCGATGGCCGGCATGACCTCTCAACCAAGCATGGGTGCCATCGTAGCCTGTACTAAAGGAACCAAACTTGATACTGGTGTGTAGATAAGAAACACACCCTCCCACATACAAACACACAGAGACTTAGACTAACTCAGTTAAAGCTACAGTCTTTTACCTCTCTATCACCATCCTGGTTTGGAACATAAAAATTCAGGTTACTTTTCATAATTTTCTAAGTTTCCTTATTTTAAAGCATATCTTATTATTATTATTTTGTGTATTATTAGTAGTTATAGATTACAGTAGTTTAAGTATGTTTTAGTCTAAAGGTTAAACATGTAGGTCAGTAGATGTTCACTACAGTTCAACAAGCTGTCCGTGATCAATGTAACACTGCCTAAGTTACAGTCAGGCTCATTTGATTAATGACGCCTCATTAGTCAAGTCACTAAAGATCATTAATCAAGGGACACAGCGAGGGGCCGTCCTCAAATATCAATAATATTCTACATTTATGCAGTTCTGTACATCTTCTGGAGTCTTGCAGTGTGTGTGTGTGTGTGTGTGTGTGTGTGTGTGTGTGTGTGTGTGTGCGGGTGTGTGTGTGTGTGTGTCTGAGAGAGATAATTGGTGTGTTCCTAGTGCTATGTTAAACAAAAGCCTTTCTGTAGCATAGCAGGAAATATGTTGACACACACTGGACAAAGACTAATGACTGAGAATAAAAGCGAGAGAGAGACTCGCTCCTCCCTTCCCCTTTTAGTTTTAACTGCGCTACAGTACACATTTATTTTCTCTTCCTCCGCTTTATTACCATCAAAGTGGAGTCAGACCTCCTCAGCTCCACCTTTCTTTCATTCTCTCATCCCTCTTTTTCCTCCGTATTGCTCCTCTGAGGCAGTGCAGTTAGATAATGACCACTGTGTTACACTTTCACTCTCTCAAGAGTCTCATCTTATGTTTTTGAGCTCCCTTCAACGTAGCCACATCATATAAAATGATCCGTCTATATGTCTCTCTTTAAACACAACAGTTAAAATACAAAAAAGAAGGAATAGGGAAGAAGAGAGGGTTGTAGAAGAAATAAAGTTGCCTTGTTGCCAGGCAGTTGATGGGTGTAAGTGGTTGCTTAGTGGCTTCTAAGCACGTTGCTATGCTGTTGCTAAAGTGTTCTGAAAGGTTTACACCACGTTGCTATGCAGTTGCCAAGTTTTAGGTGATTGCTAGGGCATTGCTGAGTGGTTGCTAGGGTTCTCTGGGTGGTTGCCAGAGCATTGCTACATGGTTGCTAAGTGCTTTTGTGCAACACATTGCTATGCGGTTGATGATTGTTAACTAGCCAAAGTACAGCATTAGTAATGATAGTGATTGTACGATGAAACCGCTAAGCTAGATGCATAAAATGTAAGTAGAAAAGTAGAGACATACACTATTGTCTGTTTTCTACTACTGCCTGTGATAAGTGTAACGTGAGGCGACACACAGGTAAGCATGTGTGTTTGTGTGTTAAGTATAAGCTATGGTTTGATTTATTCATGAGAACATCTGTTGAGGTAATTGGTCACCGCAGACCCCTAGTTTCACAAAGACTCCTCATTCTTCTCACCCCTCTCTCTCTCTCTGTTTTTGTCCCTTGTGCTCTCCAGTGTATTGTGCTGGTTAATTTAGTTGCCGGTGTAGCAGGCTAGCACAGGTAAGGCATTAGCTCGCTGTCTCTGTGCTCTCCGTTTGTGATTAATGTCACGCACACCTTTACTGTACCACCCTTGTTAAAGCCTCTTTTACATCAGGCCCTGCATCCATTCACCTCCCCCCCCACCCCATCCTTTCTTCTTTTGTTGTTTTTCATATTTTCTGCATGTGTTTTCCTTCCAGCTGCTCTGCCATTGATTTGAGTTTTCTGGCTAAGCTCCATATTCTGTGTTTTCTTTAAAACACCCCTTCATATCCTCATTCCCTATTCCAAAGTGTATCTTCACCTGCTCTCCTCAGTCTCACATTTTCACTTCCATCTTTTCTATCCTTTAGGCATGAAAGTCAGTGGGAAAAATTATGGTTCAATGTTAAAGTTAGCGTAGGCAATTTCAGAGAGACCAGCACTAGCATCCTAGTATTGAAATCCTAAGATCCCGCATTCTGTTTGGAATGATCTCCGAAGCCACGCCTCCTCCAATAGTGCACAAAGCTGGGCAGATACAGACACAAGTTGACAGACAGGTAGGACATCCTATCATTGCGTTGGACCGAATGCAATGATTACACGAGCATTTTATGGTCCTGTGTCTCCCACAGAAGAGATATAAATATAATTATACCACTTAGTGACTGTTATCAAGATGCAAAGAGACTTTCAAACAGCAAACACAAAACCTCTCTAGAAAATATCACCTATCCTTCCTTTAAAGAGATAAAATTTCCCATTTTCCTGTCAGAAGTGACAAAAACAACTTTTAGGAGGTATCAGCATTGTGACTGAAGAATTTGAATGTTAAAGCAAAAATATGATCTTTTATCATTTCTTCCCTTTTTTCTCATGTCCTATTTTTGCTCATTCTTTGTTGCTCACACTCATCTGTTGCTGTGTGTGTTTTACCCTCTTATATTTGCACGTTTACAGCTTTTTCCTCTCTCTCTCTCTCTCTCTCTCTCTAGTGCCCTGTCGCTCTCCTTCTCTCTGTCTTTTGATTCTCAGCGGACGGACAAGTTTGGAGTCACTTACACAAGCAACCCATTTTATCCCCGTGAGAGCGCTTTATGTTCATTCTTAAAAGACTCTTTGTCTTTTTAAAGACTCTCTTTGTCTTATCCAGGTTCTTTGTGCCAATCTCCATTGATGCTGCTCTGACTAATATTCGGTGCACTTGGAACGAATTGTTTTGACCTTACAAACTCAGCAGAAAATTTAACACTCAGCTCAGCTTCGTTCAGTTATCCGAGTTTCAGCTTTTGTTATATTAGGAGACAGAAGTGTGTTTTTAGCCTCTGAACAGCGCTGTCCTGTTTATTAGGGTTCATGAGTGAAGTAAATATCTGTACCCTAGTATGAGAGGTTTTCAAACAGGTTTAGCAATACATTATATTTACATTTACATTTATTCGTTTGGCAGATGCTTTTATCCAAAGCACAGTGAATTCAAAGTTATTTGCGCTGCTAACACAATGCTCTACCAGCTACAGAAACAAATATAAGGAATGTGTTCCTCGCTAAAAGAACATATCAAATAGTGTTTTAAATCTAATAATGTCAGCAGGTCTGTGTGAGGGATACATTTTACAGAAATTTTTACCCAAAAGTCAGCAAGAAGTGACTTTTTTTTTGATATCCTGATTTTTAAGTACACCATTAAACGTAGTAAAAAAAATAAATTTTAATTTAAAAAATGCAGAATTTTTCTTTAGGGGTGTTTGTAACTAGCTGTTAGTAAAACTATAGAATATGGAAAGTAACTACATATGTGTGTGTGTCAGTGTGTTTATGTGTGTGTGTGTGTGTGTGTGTGAGAGAGAGAGAGAGAGAGAGAGAGAGAGAGAGAGAGAGAGCGATCGTTCCTTGCACCTTTTCTGTAGGTTTTTAGGCGAGTCAGACTGCACTGTCATTTTCTGATGCTTTGTGTCTACTGGAAGTGACCAGCTGCATGCTCTCTTACACACACACACACACTCTTTCATATCTACAGGCCTGTTCTAGAGGCATTTATCTACCCTAGTGACATTGACATCACTTAATGGACTGGTTACTACAACAGTGTGGGATTGACACAAGCCCAGCCAGTAGCATTTTTATAGCAGGGGTCTTATCAGTAATGGCATATGACTGTATTAATAATGTGTGTGTGTGTGGCCTGAGGACTGGAAAGATGATGCCTTTTGTGGCATCAGGTTTAATTAAATCAGCATTGATTACTGCAGTCTGACGTTATTGAGGGATTGATGTTGTGTTTGGAGAAATGTCAGATCAGGACAACCCATGTGTCTGTCAGTCAAAACTCCTCATCAAAACCAGATGGAAATGATGCTGCGATCTGCACCGCTTAATGGGATTAGAAAAGACAGGCTAATTAATTTTATTAAATTGATACTCGAGTCTCCAGCCCAGTCTATCCTGTCATTAATGTATTTCTGTCTTTCATCGGTTTTGAAGACAACTTTGGTGATGACAAAGTGACTCTAATTACTCCGAGCAGTCGGTGTGTCTTGTTAAACAGATTTAAAATTGTAATTTTGTGTCAAAGTGCATGTGATATCAAATGAATGTTATAAAAATTAATAGTTCAGGCTATAAAATCTGATTGGGTGAATTACATTCAAAGCCACATTCAAATAACTGATATATCCTCCCTTGTGACCCTACGTCAATTAAATTCTTTATTAACAAATTGATGTGATCGTTTTATTGCTTGGAAACCATAAACAGCATCTAAAAGGCTTAGAAAGAAATAATATACAGTCAGATGACTCTCTCATCTTGGTTTATTTTTCAATAATGATACTTATTTTCCATAAAACTGCTTATTACATGGACACTTACCAAATAAATAAATGGACATGAAATATTGATTTGTTGTTCTTTTATGTGGAAAGACCCTGAGGCGGTACAGGGACATGAAATGGCTCAGTTATGTGGAAAATGGCTGGTCTGGGTCATTATACTAAAATAATGGACCACAAGATGCCACAACCGACCAATAAGCAACTTAAAGCAGTGCATTACTGTTATTTTATCACCAAGAAAGGGTATTACAGCAAGCGTAATGGGGCTTGTTATAGCGTTTCTGTAGCTCAACTGGTGTAGCAGCGCAAAGGTTGCGGATTCGATCCCAGGAAAACGCAAGTACTAATAAAAAATCTGTACCTTGAATTCAAGTCGCTTTGGATAAAACCGCCTGCCATTGAAAAAAATGTAAATAGTTACATGCAGATAGTATTGTTTTCACTTTGCCATTTGACAAATGAATGAAGCATCTGCAATAAACCTTTTCTTTTATCTTGAAGGCGTTTCCCTGGACAGGGTCTTCGACTACAGCGAGTACTGGGAAGTGGCTCGCGGTCTGTACGCTCCCTTCGACTGCACCGCCACCATGAAGTCCGGTAATGCAGATGTTTATGAAAATGAGATCCCAGGGGGCCAGTACACCAACCTGCACTTCCAAGCCCACAGCATGGGCCTGGGTAACAAGTTCAAAGAGGTGAAGAAAGCATACGCTGAAGCTAACAAACTGCTGGGAGACCTTATCAAAGTAAGACCTCAAAAGATCTCATTTTGATTCTAAACGTGTCACCCACTATCTCGTCCTCTCTCTTTCTCTTACTTTTCTTCTTTTTCTTTCTTTCTCTCTGTCCCTCTCCTCCACCCTTCTTAAATGTCCTTGAAGGCCAGAAAATAAAGAAACTTTTTTGTTTAAGTGGATTTCCTGTCTTTTGAACTTGACAAGAATATATAGTCAAAGCTGAAACTCAACAAACAGCTAATTAGTTACAAGCTGCTGAAATAATAAAGCAGCCTAAACTAGTCTTAGAAGGTTTGATGGTCTTAAACGGTTTAACCTGGTCTCCCAACCTCATTGGCTGATGTTGCTCAAAACCATTATGAAACAGCAAAAAAGACCTGCCAGTTAAACCAGGCTTGAACTGTTTATTTTTCTTGTTTTTATTTTCCCTTTAATAAATAATGAAATAAAAGCAGGCTTCATTCTTTCCTGTGTAATATATAATTATTTTTAATCTGAACAGCTGTTAAAATGCTTTTTTTAGACACAGACCTTGGACAGATATTTCAGCGTGCTGCAGGGGGAACAGAAAGTCACCTTATTGTCCCTGTAATATAAAACATTATCAACCTCTGCCACTGTTGAAAAAACATTGATCACACCTTGAGGCCCTCCTGTGTGTGTGTGAGCCCCTTGCATGTCAGTGTGTGTGACTATGCATGCATTGCTTGTCAGTTTGTGTGTCTGTATGCTTGTGTCTGTGTTTCAGTGTCCGTGTGCGTGTGCATGTGCCTGTGCATGCATCTCTGTGTGTGTGTGTGCATGTGTATGTGCTTGCTTGTCAGTTTGTGTGTCTGTATGCATGTGACTCTATCATTGTGTGTGTGTGTGTGTGTGTGTGTGTGTGTGTGCGCGTGTGTGTGTGTGCATGCATGTGTGTGCGTATCAGTCAGTGTAGTTGTCAGTCATCTGTTCATCAGATTAGATGCCAGCCTTCTGACACCAAAGTTAATGGCTGTGTTTGAAACAGAATACTACTGGTCGTCAACTTACTATTGTTTACTGACTCCTGTGCTATAATCACCGCATAGTGCCAACTATTAGTTTTCAAAATAGAACAAACTGTAGTAGGCTCTGTTGTTGTAACATAATGAGGTCAGTTGACATGTTTAATTCAGTGAGTGAGGTGCAGTTGTTGTCTTGGAAGATAAAACCGGTTACTTTGCAATTTTAATCCACTTTTATGGAAAACATCTTCTTGTTTGGCAGTCTGTTCAAGTAATGAGGCAAAAAATGGAAGCTCCCAGCTAACAGAGAACATTCTCAGAAATGTTGCAAACTGTTTTTAAAACATTCAGAAAACATTATGAAGTTGTTACTGGAATGTTTTAAAAATGCTACAGAATTAAAAACAATATTTACATTACATTATAACCAAGCAATAGTGTAAAGACATCTAGTCTTTACATTTAGACATCTAGTCATTTTTGTTACTTAATGGGAATGTTAGGTAAATGTCTTCAAACCTAAAATTGTTAGCTGGGTTTTTACTGATTTTACCTCAAGCTCACTCATTACACTGTAATTGAAAGGCCATGTGAAGCTCATTGCATTGTGGGATACAGTGTTCACACACACAGTAACTCTGTGGAATACTAATAGTTCACAGGCACTATACATACAATAAACACTACAGTGACAACTGTGAAAGTAAGTTGGTGTGCTATCGCAAACATGCACAATGTCACCTGCTCACTAAGGCAAAATTAAACGATCACCTAAAATGAATCTGGATCGTTTGCTTCGGCCTTCGTCTCAATGCCATCCATGACAACGATTTTCCTTAAGGTTCCTGTTTACCGTGTTGTCAGTGTATCTGCATGTGATTGTTATTCGATTCACACTCTCTGTTTTTCTGTCTGCACTCTTTTTACACTCCATCTCCCTGCAATTGTGTTCATGGGTTTGGAGGAAATGGGTTGGATAGCTTTTGCCTATGTCTCTCTCTCTGTATCTCTACGTGTCTGTCTCTCTCTCACTCAATCTATTGGGTAGGTTCACAATGCCATACATCTTATATTTTAGATTTGGGTGAAATATGTATACTGTGCAATTTTTTCTAAACCGAATACCTACAAAATGTGCTCTAAGTTTGCACATTGCATTTCCAGTTTAGCAAATAAACTGGAGGTGATAATAATTAATCGGACTGACTAAAATGAAAGCAAATTGCTAATGGAAAAAATTGCTGCGTTAATAGTTTTAGGCTGCATGCTGTGCATACTGCACATTAAGCAGGGCACAGGTTTACTATTCTGGACACAGCCTCTGTCTTTCTCTTTATCCGCTAGTTTGCTGACACACACACACAGCCCTCTAATTCAGTCTCTTTCTTGTAGCAACTACCACTGATACACACAAACTGTTCTCTCCAGTTCAAAGCGCTGGCTGTCCATGCCGATGGCCAAACAGATGTAGCCTGTCAGTTAGCAGGAGATAACAGCACAATAACACACGAGAGAGTAAACACTTTCAGATTGTGGAGGGGTGTGTGTGTGTGTGTGTGTGTGAGGGGGCGTAAAGAAAGAGGAAGGAAAGACAGAGATATGGAAGCATAGCAAGTGAGATATATAAGAAAGGATTACTGTGTGTCAGAAACTGGCATGACAATTGCAGTGTGTGTCTGTGTGTGTGTGGTCCTGTATTCACTATGTTATGGGGACCAAATGTCTCCACAGTTAATACCAGTGATTTTTGTCCTGTGGGGGCATTTTGTGGTCCCTATGAGAAAACAAGCGTGTAAGCCACACAATTTGTTATTATATTATACAGATAGATATTGTAATCTGTATTTTTTTTAATCTAAAACAGCAGAAAGTTTTCTGTGGTTTTTTTGTGTTTTTAGGTGATATACTGTTTGCACAGTTAAAAGTCATTATGTTTAAGGAATTTACCAATGAAATACGAAAACCCAGTGTGTGTGTATGTGTGTGTGTGTGCAAGTGTGCGTGTGTGTGTGTTTGAACCCTTTTAATCCCGTCTCTGTCTTATCTTTTCACCCTTTCCCGGCAGCCTGTAACTTTAGCTGACAGAGGCTTGGCCCCAACTAGCTTTGCATTGTGTGTGGGTACTTAACTAACCCTCCTGTCAATTAACTACCCATTGATTTCTGTGGATTTAACTTTCTTTAGTCTAACTGAAGGCAGGATGTTCAAGGATTGTACAGTTAGC
This sequence comes from Yasuhikotakia modesta, assembly GCA_036877545.1. NCBI lineage: Eukaryota > Metazoa > Chordata > Actinopteri > Cypriniformes > Botiidae > Yasuhikotakia > Yasuhikotakia modesta. The sequence goes on along the minus strand of JBAJNP010000879.1, from coordinate 17,561 downwards.
TGAAGGCAGTGGCCTCATTATTTAAATTCTCCGGCATCTTGTGTGACTCGCTCTCTTTTTGTTCCAGAGAATCCTGCAGAAGCCCTTCGGAAATGTAAAAGTTATTCAAAAAGTTTATTAAACTCAATATTGTTTGACTGCTATTGTGAAAATTGAAGGACATGTTAGAGGCATTCTAAGTGATGAGATTAACCACACACAGCAAAAATGTTGCATGAATGAAAGTCTTTTGGAGACTTGAGATGGTTTAGCACATAGCATAAACTGCAAACTGGTTTTAAAAAGTAGTATGCAGTGTGCAATAATAAATGTTTCAATTTGTAGCATGCATCATTGTTCATTATGCATCAACAACAATACTTTGCTACCCAGCATGTGCCAGTAAACTTTCAATTGTTATCTTACTAAATGTGTGCACAGTGTACGTGCTGCATGCTCCAAAATAGTATGGCTAGTACAGTATTAAGCTATTCCAAACACAGCCAGTCTCAAAGATGTTAGCCGAACTACATCTCCCATAAAGCTTTACAATATGACAAAATGACTTTACACAAGCTCCTGTGTCTCGACTTCAGACAGCAGGATGAAAAGTCTCTTGAAGGATCTTTCATGCTTAATTTAGTGAAATCACACTTCGTTTTTCAGACAGTTAAGTATTTAAATTGCAAAGAGCAATTTCCCCGTGAACGGTGCTCACTGTCTGAGGTGACTTCTCTTCTGCTAACGTGGGGCTGTTGACGGTTCTACACATGTAAGATTTTTGCATTCTAGTTTAGATAGCAAGTATGCAGGTCACTGGTGTAAAGCTTTGTAATGTTGACAGTTATTTGCATGAGAGCACATAAGAGGTTTCACAGTTAGTCAGATCTGTGAGAGTTCAGATTTCTCCAGTCACACACAGTGTGTGAGACTCACTCAGGATCTTCAGAACTTTTGTTAAATCCCTGCTGTCACAAAGCTATTGCATGTGTGTCTATGTGGTTTTGTATTTAAACGAGGAAATTAACCTTGTGTAACCTTTGTCTCTATTGCAAAACTTAATCCCAAATGTCACTTTAATGCATCCTTGCTCTTTTTTGACCCCATTCTTTTCCTCTAATGCTGAATAATGAGTGCAGTATTTAAAACTTTTAAATACTAAGAAAGTACCGTGTTTTTTAACCGGTAAGATGGTGACATCATGCTGTTCTTTAAAGTACTTTAAATTGGCACGTAAATAACATTGTATATGAATACAGTCCCAGCTGAAAATATCCAGAACATCCCAGACATTCAGTGTTTTAGACATATTAACATTATTGTCTGGTTACATAAATGCTATTTAAACTTTTTTGAAAACTCTGTTGACTTTTGTTGACTGAAGATCTGTTGACTTTTAACCAGCATTTTTAATAACCTAAGAACCTTTATAGAACGTTCTGAGAATGCTCCCCATTAGCTGGGGTGATCATTCACTACCAAGCCATATATCCAAGGACCCTGATGTCACTGACTGTTTTGGAAGGCACTACCTGCTGCTGTACTACCTGTACACTGAAAGTTGGGCAGCTGACAGCAGTTTTACAGTGCATGCGGTATTTTGTCACGGGGCGCTGAACTATTTATGTGAAAGAAAAATGGCATGACATTTAACATTTTATTTCTCTCCTCAATCTCTTGTTTTTCCCCGTGTCTCTCTAAAATCTCACACAATCCCCCACTCTCATATTCTTTACAGTCCTCTTTACAGTCCTCTCACTCTTTTTTCCTGTAGCTCAACTGATGCTAGCAACAGCAGGGTCACTGGTTCGAATCCCCATTATATGCATGGACTATATGTGAAATGTGTACCTCAAATGCAAATGAGTCATTTGCATAAAAGCATCTGTCTTATGCATAAATATAAATGAATCCTTAATGCTTTACACAGTCTCATTATATTAAGTGAGTCTGAAAAACCTTTAGAGTGTGCCTTTATATTTGTCACTAATATATATTTGTCACTTTATGTGTACAATTAAAAGATAAATGTACAAATTCTTATATTTTCAGGACTCCTTGTGTCCCCGGAGTTGCAGACTCTCCGCTATTAGTCAGAATTTATCTGTGTATCATTTATAACAGTAATGAGATCTCCGACAGCACAAACAGTTCACGTTCCCTGTCTGGAGTTTGTAGCATTGTGCCATTTGTTTCATTTTGATTATTATATTCAACGTGTCAGTGGACAAGTCCAGCCCATAAAACTTTAAGAGAAATTTCATAATTGGGCAACTTTTTATTTTTTTTATTTTGGTAGTTTTATTTTGCAGTTCTTTCCATTTAAAAGTGCTGATTTCAAAAGTTTCAAGAAGGGAAGTGATTTATCCCAGATATAAAATGTCTTTCTGTTTCTTTCTTTCCGTGCGTTTCTCTCGCTTATCCAGGTGACTCCCTCCTCTAAGATCGTGGGTGATTTGGCTCAGTTCATGGTGCAGAACTCTCTGTCACGGGCTGAGGTGGAGGAGAGAGCAGACGAGCTCTCGTTCCCGCTCTCTGTTGTGGAGTTCCTGCAAGGTCACATTGGAATCCCATACGGAGGTTTCCCGGAGCCCTTTAGGTCAAAGGTGAGTGCGCACTCGCTGCTGAAACAAACCTGCGCTTCTCTGTCAGTGTCTCTTCTTTGTGCAAGTGAGAAAGGTCAGGTGGTTTCTAGGTCGCTCCTAAAGCACCGCAGTACTGTAGCGTTACAAATGCTGTTATGAAGAACCATTTGGACCTTTTAAGCAACAAATACCTGCCTGTGGTTTTTTTATCAGTGGTAAAACAGATTTAGAGACAGATTTAAAATTTAGGGACCGATTAAAATTAAAATAAAATGTGTTTGAAACGTTTTGATTAGAAAAAAGGAAAGAGTGAAGGAACTAATAAATATGTCTTATTAAATTGTCAGGTTGTTTTTTGTTAGCACAGAACCGAAGGAAATGGCAAAAATAGCACAGGCTCAAAACAGTCAAATGATTTAAAATTCCCCGCTGTGTTTACTTCATTGTGATAAAGTGTTTTATTCATAAGACATAAATAGATGGACATTTTAGGCACACCATTAGATGAAAGACAGTGTGAAAGAACTGAGCCTGTGACTGATTTGAAATGTTAAAGTTTATTTCTCAGACAGATGTTTACTGGTGAGTGACGGCTTTGTCATTACATTTACATTTAGTCATTTAGCAAAGGCTTTTATCCAAAGTCACTTACAAATGAGGAAAGACATTTTTGTTACTGTTGAGAATGACAGAGGCTTTATTTCTGAATAATCCTTTGCCACACAGACAGTGTCTGGAGAGAAGCAATAGAGGGAAAGGCAGTGGGGGGGGATAGAGAGAGCAGCTCTGTGTGCATCTATCACAGTTTGCATATAACAAGCTAACAATGTAAAGTTGTATAAACGTTTCCGTAAAGTTTTAGCATTTTTCAAGTAACCAAAATGTTAAAAACAGAACTAAAATAAGAACTGTTAGAGAATGTTAACCAACATTTTAAGAGCGTTTCCTGTTAGCTGGGTATATGCAATAGAGGAAGAGGGAGAACATGAGAGAGGATGTGTTAAAAGAGTAACATTTGTCTCTTTTTTCCTCCATTGTGGCTTTTCTGTCTCTTTGTGCTGATAGTCAGGCTGGGATACGAATCCATGCGAGTCAAATCCACATCCACCGAAACACACAAACGTCTACAGTCACGAGGTCATGAGAGGCTTTGGATGTTTTTTTAACAGTTGTTACTGAGGACAGATATTGTAGTTTTGCAGTGGAAGGCAAATTTACTTTGATTTTCTTTTTGCTGGCACACACTCACTCACACACACTCACTCACACACACACAGACTAACTCTTTTGAGCTCTCTGAAGTCCAAAAATGAAAGATCAAACACTGTTTGTCAGCACTGACTGTGTTTCCATGTGCGAGAGCTCAACATGTGCCTGCAGACTAACAGACAGAGAGCATTAGAGAAGTTAAACTCACTTTCTCATGAGCAGACAGAAAAACAAAAGGAACGGAGGCAGATTTTTGAGGCATTAGAATATACTATAATGACTTTAATTACGTGTCTTAGGAAGAAACAGATAAGAGTATAATAAAAGTCTGTGATTTAGTTCAGTAAAATGTCACGGCTTTCGTTTGGGCAAACTTTTCAAGTGTGAGTGACTGCTGGTAAAGACGGTCTTAATTACTGTTTCCTCTCACAAAACCTCTTACTAACTGTATTTTTATTTTATACTGATGTTGAGGTTAAGGCCATTAGTATGACTTACCCAACAGGCAACAAAGATTTATTCATTCAGCAATCCACTGTATTTATTTACTGCTTTGCAAAGATGCTACAATAAATAGATTTATTGCTAGCTGACGCGATTCTTATGGCTAGTTCCTCCTCCAGTGTTTGTCTGCGTTACATGGCTGTAAGATGACAACCTTAGAGGCTTGTAAATTCTGTACTGTTTTCCTGCTGTGACACGATAAAGCACAAAATGCTGTTAATGTAAATCTGAGCTTTTTTGGCCTAACCAACCGCTACCATTACTAGCAAAAGGTCATTCTGTTTATGCTGTGGTTTTTGTTTGTGTGGACAAATTACTTTGCTGCTTAGGACAAAGTGTCACAGAAACCGGTTTGTTCTGAAAATCAAAACGCTTTATTTACACAAGCGTTACTCATTTTTTTATTACTCACTTTTTTATGTTCTTAGTAGAGGTAATTGTAAGTTGATGCTTCACCTCTTAATATTACATTGAAAAACAGCCTCAGGTTGAATTAAACACAAATACGCAACCCAACAAGTTAACCTGAGGGTGTGACCCAAAATGTTGAGTTTTTAAGAGGCTTGTGCTATGCCGCCTTAACTTTTCAATTTACCAGGTTATGTGGCAATCTGAGGTTTTAAGTTACCAGCCATTTAGAAGTTACTTCCAGCTGAATAACAGAATCTCTGATACGAAGCAGATATGAAAGTGACAGCACAGATTTTTGTTAATCTTTTATTAAATCTTTATTTCATATTATTTAAAAATGACAGGCGTCCTGTTTCCCCTCCCGTCCGCTTCCATCCTTCTGTTCTCTAAAATGCATTAAAAGTGCATGAAGCAACCAAAAGCGTTTCGGCACAACAACAGAACGCCAGTCATTGTCTTGTTCATGTAACCCAGATATGGGCAGATTCTGCACAAAGGAGAAATATTTCTGTTGTTATATTTTCAAGTGAAGTATTCTTACTAAATCTGCACAGATTTGGCTTATATGAACTTTCCCAGCTGTTGGTTTACAGGTAGATTTATGACCCATATAGATGACCTACTGTAGATTTTTATGAATATGTATGATTAATAATAACCTGCAAAATTAGTAAGTGAAGTGCAGTGACCCATATTCTAATTTGTTCTCTGCTTTTATCCCATCTAGTTAATGCCCACACTTTGGGGTTGTGAACACACACCCATAGCAGTGGGCACCATTGCAGCATCCGGGGAGAAATTGGGGGTAAGACCCCAACAATGAGCTGATGGCATTATCCACCATGTTTGATTCTTACCCATATAGAGCGGACTGGGGGGTGTTCATTTTAAACCCGGACCACCACAGCCCAGGGCAACATGTGTGGGTGTGTTTCAGAAAGAGAGAGAGAGAGAGAGAGAGAGATACAGGGCCGTAGCTAATGGAGTGACAGAGCGATAAAGGAATAGAGATGAAAGAGTCTGATGATGGAACCACCGATATTCTGATTTGTAATTTTGGTGGGACACGTCTCAGAGCTTGCGAGCTCCCCAGATGCTTTTAAAACAGAGAATAAGGCTAAGAACTCCTAGCTACAGCTCTGGTCACATGATGTAGGATTGGTTTCTGCTGTGGGCCTCAGAGCCACAGTAACTCTTTTTGCAACCCCGGCTCTATCTGTGCCAATCAGCTCATCCAGATAAACTCTGATAGCCAGACGTGTTGAGTTACACACCACTGGATAAACACTGATAAGAGCGGGCAATCTGCTCCCACAGGCGTACACACACCTTTACACGCAAACAGACTGAGAAGGATGAAAACATGGCCGCTGCCTTATTGATACAATCAAAACATGTCATGCGCCATCCATCACTCAAACACGCGTCATCATCTTCTAGATCTAAGCATTTAAAGGATGAATTTTGTCAACAAGAACAATAAAACATATGAGGGTCTTCAACTCGATCTCCAGACACGTCTGGTTTTAGTGACATCAGCAGACATTTAATTCAACGTTGCTATAGTCTCATTCCTGAGGGCAATTACCTACCCTATCTTTAGAAAGCCCTTCAACCACACACACGCGTACTCGCATATTCCCGGCTTAGAAATGGCCTCAAAAGCTGTCAAATTAATGAAGAGTGACTGAATGAAGCATGGAGCATCTTTGAACCGCAGCCACCGTGACTAATAGAATTGGTGAGTCTTCTTTTGTGTGTCATACCTCCGCTAAGGGAAAAGCCTGTAAACCCTTTTCTGGTGATCCTTGGGGAACTCCTCCACACACTAATCAGCATGTTTTATGTATTATTTAAGTTGCATTAGCTGAACGTGCTAATAACTGCCTCTTCTGGAGCAGAGACACTTCAGCACTTAGCGGAGGGACCGGCGAGTCACGTTGAGTTTAAGGGCCGTGGAGAAGTCTGGAGAGCGTTGGCATTACGCGCTGATGTCGTGAGCGACTGGCGAGTCACGATCGTACTTTATGTCACAGCTCTTCAGCTTTCTGTCCGGGGGCCGGATTATCCAGTTGAAACCTCGAGGGGCGTGGCCAACATTTCATTAGATCTTAGCACTTAGTCAGTGTGTTCTTTGATGTTTTTTTGCAGATGATCTCTGGTGAAGGAAAATAAACTCGACTTGTAGATGTTTTAAAGCCTCACAGTTGTATGTTTTAGCTGCACGAATTGAAGATTAAATGTTTGCATGGAGTAAACGCAGAAGGGTGAGTCATTAGTCTTTACAGAAGTTAAATATTAGCACTGCCAAAACATATTAATATGACTGAAATACAGCAAAAACTTGCATAATTATCGATTATCAGTTAATGTTGACGCCCCTTCACGTGTCACAACATTCTGATAGCAATCACAAGTAGTCTAAATATATTTGAATATCTTCTGTGATAGGCGCAGGTCCATAAAATGTCATCCAATGAGTGAATGTCTTACTTGTCTGTCAAACCATGTATTTGCATAACTCGGCACACCATTGGAGGAGGCGTGGCTTTGAAGATCACTGTGAACAGAGGGCATAGCTTCAAAACTAGCTTTTCTGAAATTGCCTACCCTACCTTTAAAGGCAGCAAAAGACTAGAAGGTGAGTCAGGAATGAAATATCCATCACAATTTAAAAATAAACAACAACCAAACCACCACGAGTTCTCCTGAGTTCTTCATCAGTCCAGACTCATCACACTCATCCGTCTACCACGTGATTGATGGATGAGTGACAGATGGACTGAGACAGAGTTCTGAGGTGATGTTCAAATGGCAGCATGCTTCCTCTCAGCTCTCAGATCCTCTTAGACCATTACTGTCACAGCCTATATTCTCAACCTTAACTTCCTCCACAGATAACTGTCATCACCAGCGTTAGAGAGTTAAAGTAGCTACTAACTTAACCACCTTTTCAACAGCGTGACAGGAGCTCTGTAGATTTATAGGGGCTAATATTCAAGCTACAACGCTACATTATCATAGTGCTACATGTGCTGCTTTACAGCCCAGCAGATTTGAGCTATTAATCAAACTTAAAATGTCCACCAACTCTCTTATGAAGCATCGGAAAGCCTGAGTCATTGTAGTCAATTGCTTCATTTAAATGAACCGGATCAGAGCAGTGAGTCACAAGGGCATGCACAGCATTTTGTACAACTATTATAGTGATGCACAAAAAGCTTTTTTGCAATAGTTATTTAAATAATTCTTTGTTGCTGTTTATCACGGTTAGATGTGCATAGATTGTGGTGATGTATATGGTCTTTGAGTGGAATTAGAATAGAAGCAGTACGTTTTACATTTATATTTATTTGTTTAGCAGATTTTTTACTAAAATAATAGAGTACAATAAATTGAAATAGAATAGAATAGTATTTTTGTATTCCTTACACAATACAAAAACACAACAATAGAAATGCACAACAATAGAAATGAGTACAGAGATTAGGAGCAACTATCCAACAAGAGAGCACTTAACTTATTCTCTAAACAGCCACCAATTACATGTTTAAATGCTGTTTGTGCTGCACTGTTAATGGTTTACTGTATTTTATGCGTAGTTTGTAGTTACTGTAGCTACTGTAGCGTCTCTGTAGCTGAACTGCTTTTCGTGAGAAGCTTGTAGTTTGACAAGCTGCAGTTAGAGAGTAACTTCCGCAACACTGTTCTAGGTATTAGAAGGTGTTCACACTGGGCTTAAAGGATTAGGGTGTTACGGAGGGGGGAAGTGGAGTCCAACACGAACACACGTTCAGTGATCTTTCAGAGAAAAACACACACATACCTGACGTGCATAAATACATTTGCATTTTTATACATAGTTTGGCACTTAGTATGTAAACAGTTAAACAGCTCGCTGTAGGTACAGCTACAGGAAGATGAGTTCAGATCACAGAGCTAAAGGCCTCACACTGTTTAACAGCCACACTGGTTTCCATTACATCCAGTGCTTTGCAGTTTTCCCCTCCTGTGGGGGCAGCGATGGACCATCACGCCTGACAATTTTGATTTGGGCCAGTGAAATGAGTGTCTTTGTTAGCTAAAGTGCATGAGAGCTCTTTCAAAAAGATGGGGGAAAACTCCCGCTGGGTTTTTAGGCACATAATTAAACCCGATCTCTTTATGTCCGTTGCAACGGAAATTTTGAGGGATGAATGTTCTTTTTAAGTAGAAATCAAGGAGTCACAGGCTGACAAATTTAGATTAATTGACGTGCAGTAGTGACGTTATGCTTCAACAAAGAACTTAATCATTTGAGGAATAATCTGCGTTTGGAGAGATTTTGAGAAGTCATTTAAGGTTCTTTAAGATTTAATTATCAATCACTAAAACTGTTCTTGTTCACTGAAAGCAGGATTGGACCATCTGAATTTCTGGACCATCTGAATGTATTTAAATTTAAATAAATTTGATTTGACCACGCCTACAAGCTGGAGATAAGAAACTGGCCCCATTGAATTGATTTAACAGGTTTAACAGGAATAAAAGGTATTTCATTAGTTTAACACAACCGTAGACATTTTGCATAAAAAACATAATTATATCATTAATTGTAAGAGTAATTGTGCCTGTTGAAGTAGTAGAACTGATTAGGCAAAAGTTTTTTCCAGCATGTTCCATTAAAAGAAAATTAAGTTTTAAAACCTGAAGTGAATTAGATTAATTGAAAACCAATTTCAACAGGTGGCATTTTAAGCATTTTTTTATTGTTAAATATAGGCTAGGCCATTTCAGAGAGGCTAACTATAGCCCGCCCTCCATCACAGCAAAGCCACGCCTCCTCCAACACATACATAGTTTGACAGGCAAGTTGGACGTCCTATCATTGCATTAGGACAGAATGCATTCAGCAATCCATACAAGGAGAAAAACTACACTAAGATGATACAAGGTTTCCAACTTTTTAAGTCGAATTCAAATGACAATTTTAGATCATCTTTGCTAGCTGAACTCAGCCCTGAATACAGCATAACCCTGACTGACAGACTGACAGAAAAATGTCCTATGATTAATGATCACAGAGACAAAAATCTGCCCTGATATATTTTACTGGACCTTTCTTATCCCAGCTTTTATTGATCTTTCTGTGAGGATAGTTTAACACATGAAATCACCCCCAGCGATATTTTCAGCCTGGCTATAACAGTACCGAATGACAAACAACCTAAACACACACAGTTGGATGGGGACAGATGACTCAGAAACACAGAGCAAATCTCATCTCCTTCCAGTCTGTGTCAACAGTGTCAAAATTCCCTCACACCCAACACCACCAAACAATTGTGAGGGTAACAAAAGCTCTCCTAGCAACTCCAGCCTCAGATGTCTGATATAGTAACATCTATTTTTTGAGTTATCCAATTATATAACGTCTGACAAGATTTTATAACTTTTCTGCAGTTTTGCTACAGTACAAATCTTCTGATAATCCACTGTCTGTTTCTGAAACATTGTAGCAGATCTGTCTGTCTGTACAGAGGGTCTTAGAAAGCACTTGTTCCATCTTATGTGTTTGAACACAATTGCCTTGTTGCTAGTTTATGGTAATCACAGAGTAGGTATGGAAAAAGTAAAGCTGGGGTTTAACTTATTATGAGATAAATGCAGTTCAGGAAATTTCCGTAAGCTCTTTACCTTACCGCAGGCCCGGAAAGCTGTAGCTTTGTAGTTTTTCTCGCTCATTTTACACTGATTTTCTTCCCACTATTCAGAGGTTGTGTGCTTTAAATTTTCAACTGGAACAGCATGTTAATTCTGTGGAAGGTGATGTTAGAAATTTGCTTGACCTTTTTACAGTCTTTAAAAGGATAGTTCATCCATAAATGACAGTTCTTCTATCGTTTACTCGCCCTCATGTCATTCTAAATGTGTATGAATCAGAAGAACTCAAAAGAAGATATTTTGAAGTGTGTTGGAGACGTTTTTTAAAGTATTCTCTGTGTTTCACAGAGAGAAAAAAACTCATATAGGTTTGGAATGACATAAGAGTAAGTAAATGTTGGAAAATGTGTATTTTTAGGGGTGAATCATACTTTTAATGTAACTGCCCTCGACAATTTTCCCAATACAGGGATTAACAAAATCTAAAACATCTTGCAATACAAAAATGCTGAGCTTAAATGCAGCTGTTTGATTTATTAAGAATTATTTTGGCACAAAACTATTATTTTTCCATTGCCTTATTGTTTCTCGATTCGCATGAGTTAATACTAACAACCTGTCAGTTCTGAGGTATTAAAATTTCTATATTTGAATCATCAGTTTCACAGGATTGAACGTACAATGAGGAAAAATAAGGAAAAATTCCCTGTGAAATCTCAAGAAATGGAGTGATGGGAAATATAGAGGAGTTTACAGAAAGCACTTGTGTGAGCTTCTATACCTCACAAAGTCTGATAGGGTAACTGAGTCACAGAATTGCAAAAATAAACCTACAGGACACATTAAACAAAAGGGAGCCCATATGGTCTGAAATTATGAGTCAAGCTGCTATTGAGTGGCCATTGGGTTAGTACTGCAGGCAGCCACTTCAACTCACAATTTTATATGAATAACAAAATGTATTGCTGAGATTTTTATGAACTAATCTGTTTTGGTCACTTCAATCTTTTTTGTGTTGTCTATTCACTTTATCCTCGCTAGCCGCCAGGCTGTTCTTAGCGCAAGTCCAAAGACCATTTTTCAATTCGTTTGCACTGCTGTGAGACAAAAGAGAAGAAAATAGTGTCACTCGGTTCTTGTTTCCGTGCCAACACCAAGAAATAAGCAAGTTCTGGCTTGTAATGAATTGAGTAATTTAAATGGCATATTGATGGCAAAGTCTCTTTCCCACAACTGACCTATTTGTCAACGTGTTTGTGCTTTTGTTCATTAACAGCAACTCTGACAGCACTAATGATCTATTTAGGATGTTTTCAGCTGCAAAGTCTGACACTCGCCAAAGGACAAACCCAGCTAACCATTTTTGCTAGCGTGAATGTTTCTCATTCACACTAATGTTTTCATTATGCAGAAAAGGTTAAAATGTTATATTTAAGGTTCAAGAAAAGTTCAAAATGTTTGTTTTTAGATATTGTGTTATTGTTCTGACATTTTTAATTCTGTAACATTTCCACTAACTATTTAAGAATAATGCTTTGATATATAGGATTAAAAAAATGTACTACTAGCATAACTGCAGGAACGTCGTTTAACACCTAAATGAACTTCAGGAAGCCAACATCAATGCAACGTTCCCGGTTAGCTGGAAAGCGACTGTTGATTCATTTGCTTCCATTTTTATGCTCTGTTGTTTTTATGGTGTCCTATTAAGAATCTGGAGTTGAAATGAAGTTCCAGGGAGACGTGACCCATGACCTCCAGAGTTCCTCTTGATCGTTCTTCAACTCTTTTATTCATGAGCTGTCAAAATCTGAAACCAGAATTTGAGGTTATGAGGAGGTCATTTCACACCAGACAAATTGTCTTCTGTCATTCATTGGTTTTAATAAAGCGCTGTTGGAACAGGACTGGTTTTCCCTGAGGAGGTCAAATAATTCATGTTTCACAGACATACTTTGTCATTTTAATCCCATTTACTACAGTTTTTCAGCTCTTGTACTGGAGGGGTCTTTTAAACATCTCATCCGAGCTCATCAAAGCCTGAGTTTTAGCCATGTGTGTTTTCACAATGCTTCTCTTTAGATTGACCCTCATTGGACACCGAATAGCTAAATTTCTCATTATGGATTTACAACTTTTTGCCCATTCATTCATTGATGAAACCTCATTCAAAGTAAAAAGCAAATCCAGGCCGCTCACAGCAACTGCTGCAGAAACAGCATCAGGTATGATCCTCATGTTTAAATTTTAATGTTTGATGTTTCTTGAAGGTGCTGAAGTCATTACCTCGGATTGAAGGTCGTCCAGGAGCTTCACTTCCATCCATGGATTTCAAAGATCTTGAGTCCGGCCTGAGAAAGGCACACGGTGATGACATCACCCCTGAAGATGTGATGTCAGCAGCCATGTACCCAAAAGTCTTCCAGGAGTATAAAGAGTTCACCTCAAACTTCGGTCCGGTGGACTGCCTAAATACTCGCCTGTTTTTGGAAGGCCCTAAAATCGCAGAGGAGTTTCAGGTGGGTCCTTGTTAAACGTCCTCCTGTGGACACACTGGTTAAACAATTTACTCATTGCTTTAATGATGTGTCTCCTTTATTTTCACTGGCCCTCATTTTGCCTTATACAAATATATGCCAACTATATTTCACCCTGTTAAATTTGTAACGCTCAGGGATTTGACCTTCTTAGCTTCCGCCAAAGGCCGGACTCGTCTCTCATCAGGAGATTTTCAGAATTAGAATTCTCTGTGTCCTGAGCTGGCCTCCTCTTCAGAGGGTTTATTAGGCCACTTTATTGTGTCTATGGCTGTAAAATTGATTAGCACGGTAAGATCGACTAGCGTGCCTCTTTTGTGTTGAAAATATATTGCCATGAACATCCAGTTCCTTTTTGTGAGCATGAAAAGGTGTCGTGAATTTGTATAAACCAAATACGACGTTTTATAGCTCTAATTTAGCTGAGAGTTTGACATAGTAAACCTTTCTTTTAAATTATGCTAGTTATTGTATAACCCCAGATTTGTGCAGCTCTGTTCATCTGGGCCCTGAGGTGCCTCTCAATGTTTTGATTGGATCTTAACAGTGTGTTTGGCTCCTCAAACCCCATTATAAGTAGTTAAGTGGGCGTTTCCTGACAGGTGTGAATATGTCTCCGCTACAAGTAGCGCAAGGGCAGGACTCACGTTTCTGATCGTGCTCGGATACAGAGCGAGAAACGTCGTGATCCTAACTCACCTACAAAGTTATTTTTCTTTGAAAGTAAATAGTTCCTTTAAAAAGTTAGCTTGCTTGCGTTTCTCAGTTATTAACTGGCCTGATTTTCAAACCAGGTCTCTCTGTACCCTTTCAAAATGAGCCACATTTTCCTCGGTTTAACATGCTTAATCATAAATTTCTCAGGGACTGAAGTTATTTGCCGCTGTGTTTCTCCGCCCAGTGGAGCTGTCCAAATGAGATGTTAGTCGTGGCTGATTAGCACAGATTAGCATGTGCTATATTAAGCTGTCAGTGAGGCGAATGCAAGCACACCCCAAAATAACATCCTCTCCACAGCACATGGTACAAACCTGATGCTGTGCTATACACCTATTCCATATTTCCAGTGTGCATGTACATGTAATTTGTCTGTACAGTATACCCAGCTAACAGTTTTAGGTTGTGTGAACGTTTCCCTAAAATTTCTATTAACAAAAGTAAAGAAAACATTCCAAGTAACAAAAAATATTGTCTTGGATGTTCCAGGAACATTTAAAACATCCAGTGTTAACATAATTAGACGTTTAGACATTTGTTTAATACTATAATATTTTACAAGATTCTACAAACAAATAAAATGCATGATATTTACAACATTTAGAAAACATTTTACCAATGTTACCACAAGAACTTTGAAAGAACGTTAGCCAATGTTCTGGGAACGTTCCCTGTTACCTGGGTACAAGTCAACCATTGCTGTGTATTTCTCACATTATTTTTGGGATAAAATCTCATGTCTCCACTCTCTCCCTCCTCTGACAGGTGGAGCTGGAGAGGGGCAAAACACTGCACATCAAAGCTTTGGCCCTGGGTGACTTAAACAAGTCTGGTCAGAGAGAAGTGTTTTTTGAACTCAATGGACAGCTGCGCTCAGTTTTGGTCAAGGATACGGCGGCAATGAAGGTAACCACTGTTTATTTTCCTCACTAGATTGGTTTGTTTCATCACCGCAAAGCAATTATCTTGACAAAAACAGTACACTCAATCATTCGACGTGTTTTGCGAACGAACCCTTTTTTTTCCCTCTCAAGGTGTGAATAATTTCTGTCATAAGCTAAAAATGGTCCTGTTCTTGTTGTCATGGCGTTTATCACCCAGGCAGGAGTGTTATAAACGTCTTTTAAATTAGCGTGTTTAAAATGCAGCGGAACGTACAATTCCTGAACGAGGTCAATAAAGTGCTTGCGCAGGGATTTTACGTCCGCAGTATAGCGGTTTGTACAAATATAATCCGGCATGATCCAACCAAACATGTTTAAAACAAGAGACTTTTTATAATTATATCCAGGACCCTGATACACACCTGACAACAAACATCCCTCTTGTAAACAAACAGTCGTATGTACATCACACTGTAATTCCTAGGGAACTTTTCACACTCCTTTGGAATATTATTGTCTGTCTTAGTGGCCGAAACTGGTTGTAGCACACAGTTGTAAGGGAAACAAATTTAGCACAGGATTTAATGTGCTGAATGTCATTTGTGTGACACCAGTCAGTGGTGAATGCTAGATTATGGATTGTCACCCCACCAGTGAGAGTCAGACACCTGAATCTGCTCTCTGTAATGCTGCAAGCTCACTCCATTACACCTCACATCATCTCCTGAATTACTGCCACCATCGCTACAGAATGTGCACAAACATCTCTTTATAATAAATATCTGTTTGCTGCCTGCTTTCTAAGACGGTAATTGCTGGTTAAACTGCATTGCATGTGGTTACCAAATAAGATGCAGGTTTTTGTGCTAAAATGGAGTACATACACACAAAAGTGATTAGTTTTTGCTCTCTCTCTCTACCTCTGTCTCTCTCTCTCTTTCTCTCTGTCTCTCTCACTTTTTTGCTCTCTCCTTCAGTATAGGCACAGTCATTTCTCCTCATGTGACATTTTCACACACACAAATTAAGATCGTTTTAGATTTTCTGAGATAGTAAAGTTAGAAATAAAACTTAAATAAAATCTTTTTTAAAAGTCTAATATTTTGCATACGGTGTTTAAAGTTTTGATGTCTTTAAAATGAAACTCAGATCTTTTTTATCTCTAGGATATTGGTTCAAAGTTAACATTAATTACAGATAGTACCACTGTAGCCGCTTGATGTCTTATCGCATATCGACGCTGTACAACTTTGACTTTTTATACATTTATTATATTAATACGCAACGAACATTAATTCATTACAATATCTGGATGACAATCTTTGACTCTTCGGCGAGTGTAATTATATTTTAGAGAAAAACATGATAATTCTCCTATTAAATTCAACATTAACTTTTGCACTGTATATTTAATAATGACACTATTTGTGGCACATACTGCACAGCAGATTTGTCATCACTGTGTCAGCAGGAAAACGTTTCATAAACGATTGATTTCTGTCCCACCAGGAGATGCACTTCCACCCCAAGGCTTTGAAGGATGTGCGGGGGCAGGTCGGAGCCCCAATGCCCGGAAAAGTGGTGGAAGTGAAGGTGAAGGAAGGCCAAAAAGTGGAAAAAGGTCAGCCGCTGTGCGTCCTCAGTGCCATGAAGATGGAGACGGTTGTCAACTCACCCCTCTCGGGCGTCGTGTCCAAGGTGCACGTCAAAGCCGACAGCAGCCTGGAAGGAGACGACCTCATTCTGGAAATAACAGAATAAACCGCACAGAAGCTTGACCTTGAAGAGGAAGCAGAAAAAGGCGGGATGTTTTGTTTTTATTTTTGAAATTTAAATTTTTGAGTGATCGTGTGTAATTTGTTGGATCCGCACGCTGCCATTTTGATCCGTTTTTATGGACACAGATTTGGAACACAGACCTCTCAGCCCGAGTTGTGATGACACGCCACACGTGATGTAAAACACGTTTACTGTCAGCATGTCTCTCACGCACTCAGTCACAAACAGCATCGCCCTTGAGATGTGATATGCCATGTACCGATCCGGTACAGCTGGATCTTCAATGGTAACAGCACAGAGGAAATTAAAGGGATACTTCAACCAAAAATGTTTTCATCATTAATTTTTGAGTGAACTATCTCTTAAAGACGCTGTAATCACTGACTAATTTTGGTGTAGAATGGAATGAGTGCATATTAATTTATCACAAATAATTCGGTTGTTTCAGTCAAAACACAAGTTTATAGGTGCTTATTGCCTGTAACCAAAACCCATGAACCCTTTGTGATTCACTCTTTGCTATTCTGTTTTAGTTCTGCTAATACACTGAGGACACTGTGAGACTTACACTTGTGTCTTGTGAATCCAGATCCATGACTTATAGCCTGAAGGAAGGGAGGGCACATTACATCTATATTCCACAGATTATTCCACTTGAGTGAATGAATAATATATATTCATTAGGAATTCTGTTGACAGTCTCTGAATTTATATGCCAGCGTTTGTGTGAGAGAAACAAATGCTAAATGCACAATGTTTTTTGCATAAAGTTTAAAAACGAGCAGCAGGTTTTTATTAATGTCATGATATTGAAGCATTAACACCCATTTTCAAAGGTCTTAAATATCAACACCAGAGTATAACCGAGCAGATGCGCAATAAAAACGTGTCGTCATGGTAACGTCATTTTGCACATGCTGGCAAAAGCAATAAAGTTGAGTAATTACATACAAGCCTCTCAGATTGTTGCATCGTGTCGGTGTTTGTTTCAATGTAACAATATTGTACGAAAATTGTTCTTTTCCGAAACCGCACATTATTTTTGATGATCTCATTTATGAAATGTGATTCTAGCTAATGCACTGTGGCAAATGTGTGCGTAATAATAATGTTTTCGAAAGTTACTGTATAGCAGTCCTTAATATTTTCTTCTCTCCTTTTGTCTCTTCATTCTTTTATGTTAATCACCTTCGCATTACCTTTGAATCGGTGCTCAGGCGCAACCTGTAATGCAGTAAATGAGTTTGTTAGGGCAAAGTTTCTTTTTAAATTCATCTTTAAAATGTTCTGCCAATGAGTTAATCCCACCTAAA